>JACEFZ010022799.1:0-27500 GCA_014155875.1 Cepaea nemoralis
AAATACATACCAAAAAAAAAAAAAAAAAAAAAAAAAAAAAGACAGACAGACAGACAGACAGACAGACAGACAGACAGACAGACAGACAGACAGACAGACAGACGATCCTAATTTATATATAAGATACTAGCTGACCCTGCCCGGCTTCGCCCAGACCCTGGTGGGGAGCATCTCATTTAATTCATATAAGTAGTCATATAAGTTCTCGTTCCCGTTTACCGACTGTCTGTCTGTCTGTCTGTCTGTCTGTCTGTCTGTCTGTCTGTCTGTCTGTCTGTCTGTCTGTCTGTCTGTCTGTCTGTCTGTCTGACCCGGCCCGGCATTGCCCAGCTCCTGGTGTGGAGCATCTCATTTAATTCATATAAGTAGTCATATAAGTTCCCGTTCCCGACTGTCTGTCTGTCTGTCTATCTGTCTGTCTATCTGTCTGTCTATCTGTCTGCCTGACCCTGCCCGGCTTCGCCCAGTCCCTGGTGGGGTGCATCTCATTTAACTCATATAAGTAGTCATATAAGTTCCCGTTCCCGTTACCGAATATCTGTCTGTCTGTCTGTCTGTCTGTCTGTCTGTCTGTCTGTCTGTCTGTCTGTCTGACCCTGCCCGGCATCGCCCAGCTCCTGGTGTGAAGCATCTCATTTAATTTATATAAGTAGTCATATAAGTTCCTGTTCCCGACTGTCTATCTGTCTGTCTGTCTGTCTATCTGTCTGCCTGACCCTGTCCGGCTTCGCCCAGTCCCTGGTGGGGAGCATCTCATTTAATTCATATAAGTAGTCATATAAGTTCTCATTAAATTCATACAACAAAAAAAGTAACTTAATTATTTTTTTTTTGGTGTGTGGACAATTCAAAGCTGTTATTGTTATTCAGTATATCTGACCCTGCTGAAGTTATGAATGTGTGGTCTTCTGTGCTGTCTCCGAAGTCAGCGTCATATTTTTAAAACATGTAGCTATTGAGCTGACGATAATTATATCCGTTTGACTAATACTTTCTAGAGATTTGGACATATTTCTCTTTGCCAGCATTTACCAACCTTTCATGACATTTATTTTAGAAAAAGTAACTTAAAAGAATGTCCTTCCACATACCATCCATTATTTTTAATGAAAACTCTTTCTAATCACCTGCATGACTACAGTAACTTCTTAAGCAAAAAAAGATGAGTTACAATGTTATGCATTGTGCATTATTTTTATGAAAAATTTGAAAATGCCTTACAGATTGTATCATTATTTATTATAACTCTTATGCCGATAAATAACTATGGACAAAGAGTTTATAAATCTTTGAAAACGATGCCACAATATGACTATAAGTTATACAGAAAAGTTATGCCCCTTGAAATAACTTTTACAGAGTTAGGTCCCCTGAAATATATGAAATTACAATGAAAAATGAAATAATACTGAGTAAGCAGGCGATTTCACACTAAAAAAATATCACAGTTGGCAGCTCTGGAATGAAAGGAAGACGTGTAGAAAATTTCATCTCAATCGGATGGGCCGTTCGCGAACAAATAAAGGACATACATACACACAGACAGACAGACAGACAGACAGACAGACAGACAGACAGACAGAGATCGCAATTTATATATAAGATAGTGTGTGAGTTTGTAATGACTGTGCTGTATTTGAATCTATTATGTTGCATGAACTTTACAGAGGGTGAATACAAAACTTGGACAGGCAATATTTTCACAGTCATTCCAAATGCACCCTGTACAAGTAAGGCTTCTCCACATGCCTCAGAACGTAATGCTACAACAACATTTACAGCCGACTCCAGTAACCTTGTCTCAACATGACACCCCACAACACTGCATAGTCTTCCCAGTTACACAGCGAAGAGTGCTACAATGACTGACGCACTCAAATGAAAGCCGATCTCTCTGGGGTTTTTTCTTGCAGGAGAACTTGCAGTCGTTACCTGGAGATTCCTGTAAACAGGAAGGGTCCCAAGCTTCGTAATTCTTAGAAATCGTGTCAGTATCGGCAAGAATGAAGAGTGTCTGCCATTCTGCAGGAGTCATGTCAACTTTGAACCCAAACCTCTTTCAGTCAGAATATTTCGCTTCATGCGTCTAAGGGATATAATTGCCACAATGACAAATGCACGAGTGTATGACAATCAATCATCATCATGTGCCATGTTGACAAGCGTGGGTGCTCAAGTTTCGCCATCTCACACCAGAGTCGTGGATCAGCTGTGTTTTTGTGTCGACCATGTCGTGTATCAAGCTATACAGATATATATATATATAGTTGCTGTGAAGTTGGAACTGCGACTAACTAACTAACTAACTATACAGATACTTACATCTCTGCCTTATTATACAACACAACGTGCCGAAGATAATACGGTTATAAGCATAGCAATTATAGTAGGCTAACATCCCAGAACGTAAATTGCCTAGAAGATCAACCTAGTGTTGATTGCAGTGTTCTGCAAAGGAATGTAGTATTGTAAGTAGTAGTAGTAGTAGTAGTAGTAGTAGTAGTAGTAGTAGTAGTAGTAGTAGTAGTAGTAGTAGTAGTTTCTTAATGTTGGTGGTGGTTGTAGTATTAATATTATTAGGGCAACAGATGTAGTAGTGTACTAGTATTAGTAGCAGCAGCAGTAGTAGTAGTAGTAGTAGTAGTAGTAGTAGTAGTAGTAGTAGTAGTAGTAGTAGTAGTAGTAGTAGTAGTAGTAGTAGTAGTAGTAGTAAGATGGGGAGGAGGTGGAATAAGAAGAAGAAGAAGAAGAAGAATGTGATCGACAAACTCTGACGTAGTAGTTGACGTAGTAGTAGTAGTGGTGGTTTTGGTAGTTGCAGTGGTTGTGGTAGTAGTAGTAGCGGTGGTGGTAGGAGTAGTAGTAATGGTGGCAGTAGTAGTAGTAGTGGTGGTAGTAATAGTAGTAGTAGTAGTAGTAGTAGTAGTAGTAGTAGTAGTAGTAGTAGTAGTAGTGGTAGTGGTGATACTACCCCGACTACCATTACTACTGCTACTACCACTACTGCTGCTGCTGCTACTACTACTACTACTACTACTACTACTACTACTACTACTACTACTACTACTACTACTACTACTACTACTGCTGCTGCTGCTGTTGCTGCTGCTGCTGCTGCTGACTACTGCTATTTTGATTAAATGAGTTAAATAATAAATAACCAAACTCATATTTTAATAGAATGAGATGGAGTATATGTGGAGGGAAAGAGCACAGCTTCAGGAGGTGACAAAAGATAGAAAGGTTTGGCACGGGATGGTTGGGAGTGTATAGTCATTTGGCGGATAAAAGAATTAACTAATATGGGGGAGATAAAGAAGGAGGAGAAGAAGAATATGAGAAAAAAATAAAGTGTTGGGAGGAAGGGAAAGAACGCGAATATAGGGGGAGGAGGAGGTGGAGGAGGAAGGAGAAGTGGTGGAGGAATTGGAAGAAAAAGAAGATGGGGATGAGGTGGAAGAAGAAGAAGAAGAAGAAGAAGAAGAAGAAGAAGAAGAAGAAGAAGAAGAAGAAGAAGAAGAAGAAGAAGAAGAAGAAGAAGAAGAAGAAGAAGAAGAAGAAGAAGAATGTGATCGACAAACACAAACGTTTGCAATAGTGTATTGCAAATTGGTAAATGTATATGTCGGTATTCCATCAATTGTCGACTATCATTGTTGACTATAATTGTGGGCTACTGCGAACTATGATTGTGGGCTATCTAATCTAGTTTTCCCGTTGGGTAGTTATTGAACCATGGGCGATGTGTGTTCAGGGAACGGATCTTGGTACAGTTTTATGTCCTATCAAATTCTAAGACCGACTTTAGTTAGGTATCTTGATAGCGGTCGATAAATTATGTGTCCTTGTCCAAATTATAGAACTATATTAATGCGCGTAGACTCATTTGCCGCACCTTGAATCATAATTCTATTTGTCTATGGTATTGACATAACAACGCCAGCAACGGAGAACAAAATGGAGGCATTGGAATTTGTATATAAGAAACCAAAAAGCTACAGAAAATCGCACTCGGCAGTTTCCGCTCGACATGGATAGACAGCATTCGACAGCCGCTTTTCAAATCGCTCATTTATGTGTACTCGGACTTGGCTGCAGAAACGCGTAATGAACGTGCTGACCATCTCGAAAATAATACCCAAATACGAACGGGAAGAATCCCCCAGGTCTTCTTTCGTTCATTTGAAATTTGTCTATAAATGCAAATTTGTCTATAAATGCAAATTTGTCTATAAATGCAAATTTGTCTATAAATGCAAATTTGTCTATAAATGCAAATTTGTCTATAAATGCAAATTTGTCTCTTGTATATATATATAACTGTCTTTGTGTTTAGTTCATTCAGTGATCCATATAGTTTATCTTCCACTGTTGTGTCTCCAGGCCAGAAGGTATGCCGTTATATGTCATATTTTGTGCAGTCTCGGAGTATGTGCTCTGCTGTCTGCGACGCCAAACCACATGTACTCATGGCTGATTCATCAATCTTGAATTGTGTATACATGTGGTCGTGTCCTGTTCTGAGGTAGAGAATAATTATTTGTTCTGGTCTGTCATAAGGTGTTAATCGACTTGAGCAGTTTTTTTGGTGCTTTCTGACTAATTTGATCATGCTTTTTTGTGTGTGTGTGGTGGACCGGGCTGATATAATCAGTCGGCGGATACTGCCGAGACAGACGCTGTCCCCAACACAATGATTTGTAAGTGAAGGCTGATCAAGCACGAAGATGCTGTTTTCTGAGAAATTAAGAGAGGATATAAAACCTATTCCTCTTGGGAACAGTTAGGAGAAACATTTTGGGATAACTGCAGCATCGGAGGTATGAGCATGTTTAGAATTTCCCGGTGTGCAGTGGTGTCGTTCGAAATAGCGTTACACGGGAATTCTGTTTTCAATCGATCGCTTTCAACTTGAGCATAATCCAGACACTTGCTACTACTAGTTAGCGCATTGGTATAATTTTACGTCAGAGGTTAGCTTTTCCATTTACCAGTAGCCAACGCTCTCCGATTTCTGAGATACTTGTAATTTACGTCCCCGAGTCAAGGACGAGGAGTTAACATGTAAGTTTGAACGACCGACGCTCATACAAGTGTTAAAAATCAACACAATGCGATCGGCCTGCTTCCAATTCGCCAGCAGCTGGTGTCAAACGCAGCTTTGGGATTGCGAATCGCCTTCGCCATCCAGTTATCACAGACGCCGGTATGGCCAGGAAGCTTGAAACCGAAAAAAAAATATGGCATAGGTGAACGTTGTGACATGTTGTTTGTCCATCAAGAATGATGATAGCCATTCATTTCATCCAGTGGGGTTGAAAGTATGGAGCCGTGAGTTCTAAGATGGCTGATAATGCTCAAAATGTTCTTTGACAATGTGAGCGAAAAATGCTTGACGTTCCAAGAGGAGGATCTCCTGCAGTGGTTTTTCTGTCCAGCCTTTTCTTCACATGTTGTGACATGTTGTTGTTTGTCCATCAAGAATGATGATGACCATTCATTTCATCCAGTGGGGTTGAAGGTGTGGAGCCGTGGGTTCTAAGATGGCTGATAAGGCCTATTTTGGCTCGAAATGTTCTTTGACAATGTGGACAAAGAATGCTTGATGTCTCTGGAGGAGGATTTCCTGCAGTGGTTTTTCTGTCCTGCCTTTTCTTCACAGCTCTTGCAGTCCTGGTTGCCTCACATATGACTGCACCCTTGCGCAATGATGCACGCCACGAATTTCGGTCTCTGGCTGCAGTCTCCCAGGTGTCATGATGAATTCCAAAAGCATTCAGTGAAATTTTCAGAGTGTCTTTAAAACGTTTCCTCTGGCCACCTTGGGAGCGTTTACCACAACGCAGTTCGCTGTAAAAAATTCGTTTAGGGAGCCTGTGATCTGGCATGCGAGTCAGGTGACCAGCCCAGCGAATCTGATTCTTCATCAGTAGAGTGTGGATACTGGGCATGGATGCTCTTTCTAGGACTTCAGTGTCTGGAATCTTGTCTTGCCATTTAATCTTCAGTAGCTTCCTTAGGCAGACTGTGTGGAAGTGGTTTAATTTCCTAGCGTGTCGCTGATAAACAGTCCAGGTTTCACAAGCATATAGCAGTGTGGATAATACAACTGCTTTGTAGACTTCTAGCTTTGTTTGCAGGCTTATTCCAGTTCTATCCCATACATTCTTGTACAGTCTGCCAAAGGTTGCACTGGTCTTGGAGATTCTTGCATTCACTTCGTCATCGATTGTGGCAGCTTGTGACAGGGTGCTGCCAAGATAGGTAAATTTGTCCACAACACTTAGTCTATGATCATTCACTTTGATATTCGGCACAGTGTGATTATTCCCTGGAGCTGGCTGGTACATAACTACAGTCTTCTCCAAGTTGATATTGAGCCCAAAGTTAGCACAGGCATGTGAGAAAGCTGAAACATTATGTTGCATGTCCGCCTCTGAGTTGGCGTATAGAGCGCAATCATCAGCAAACAGGAGCTCTCTGACGGTGCCACTGTCAATTTTGGTTTTAGCTTTCAGCCTTCTGAGATTGAATAACTTTCCATCCATACGGTAGTTGATGTCTATTCCAATGTCGTCGTTTTCGAAGGCATTCATCAACATGGCTGAAAACATGAGGCTGAACAGTGTTGGTGCCAGGACACATCCTTGCTTCACTCCATTGGTGACAGGAAAGGGTTCAGACAGCTCACCATTTTCCTGTACTCTTGCCTGCATGCCGTCATGAAATAGCCGCACTATTTGGACAAACTTTCGTGGACAGCCATATTTTGCCATAATCTTCCACAGTCCTTCTCTGCTGACTGTATCAAAAGCCTTGGTAAGGTCAATGAAAGTGGAGAACATTTCGCAGTTCTGTTCCTGACATTTCTCTTGCAGCTGCCTTGCAGCGAAAATCATGTCAACAGTTCCACGTTCTTTTCTGAAGCCACATTGACTCTCAGGAAGAAGACCTTGATCGAGATGGGCTGTGAGGCGATTGAGAAGAATTCTGGCGAGTATCTTCCCTGCAATTGAAAGCAAGGAGATGCCTCGGTGGTTGTCACAGGATTGGCGGTTTCCTTTACGTTTGTAAAGGTGGACTATTGACGCGTCCTTAAAATCTTGTGGCATGGTCTCGTTCATCCATATGTTTGTGAAGACTTGGTGAAGCTGCTCTGTTAGGACCGGCCCACCTGCCTTGTATATCTCTGCTGGGATGGAGTCAGGACCAGGTGCCTTGCCGCTGGAGAGTTGCTGGATGGCTTTGTTTATTTCCACTATGGTTGGCAGGTCATCAAGAGTCTCATTGGTGGGAACATGAGGAAGGCAATTGATGGTTTCATCATCGAAGAAGGAAGTTGCATTTAAGATTTTGCTGAAATGCTCTGCCCAGCGTTGGAGGATTTCTTTCTTATCGGTGACCAATGTTCCCCCGTCTGCACTGAGGAGGGGAACTATGCCTGGTGATGATCGTTGAATGAAGAATGACTTGCGCGATGACTTGGATTAAAGTGAGGAAGAGTTGCGCAATTCGTCGACCTCACTCTCTCGCCTGAGTCCATCTGAGTCCAGTGGCAAGACAAGTCGAGACGATTGGAGACGAATACAGGTGCAGTGGATGACCAGGGCGCTCTACGTGCCTTGCCGTGCTCATTACGTTCCACAACGCTTTGCAGGTAAACGCCGTCTTGCCCGTTGAATCAGGAATGATTTCTTCCGCGCAGTCTGCCGAATCCTGTCTTCACATGCTGGGTAGGCATACCCTAGTTTACCTCTTGGTTCGTGTGACATACATCTTTATCAACGGACAAGTACAAACAACAATATAAAACATACAATTCATTGGTTTTTTACTACTTTTCAAAACCTGTGGTAAGCATTCTTGTGTTTAATCTGTCGTTTTATGTTGTTGCTTGTTTTAAATTATTTTTTGCTTTTGTTTTTCATGTTCGTTCATTTAGACTGGAGTGGAAACGTTGGCCTGTAATGTATGAGTCATATTCTGTGACTTTACAAGGACAGCGTTCTTCTCGTCAAATGCAACGAGAAAACGACTGTTGAAGTCCTACATACAGCCTGTACATTTTGTATGGATGTAAAACGTGGACAATGAGTAGACAAGCTGGAAAAAAAAAACATCTAATAGCAGTGGAAATTTGGTTTCTGAGGAATATGCAAAGAATACCATGGACAGACAGAAAAACCAGCTTGCAAGTCTTACAAGAAACAAATGAAAACAGTAAACGCATTTAAGAAATTTGACGCAGACTGTCAACATTTATTAGATAATTTTTTTTTTTTTTTTTTTGCTTTCGCTCGCTTTGACCTCAAGCGTAGTCCATACACACTATTTTGTAGTAGTGATGGACTGAATTTTGCGTGTGAATTAGCTTTCCCGATTAACAGTACCCTCGCCATAAGGCGAACCCACTCCGACTTCAGAGGTATTTGTTAGATATGTTAGGAGAAGAAATCAACTAGCTTGGTGTCAACTGGCAAGATTGAGGGAGGGGGGAGGGGAAGAACAAAGGGAAGGCAGAGAAATAAATATCTAGATGGCTTGACCACATGGCATGGTCGAGACAAGAACACAGAGCTGATCCACGACTCTGGTGATCGTAAAAGATGGCGAAACATGATTAATTCCCCCCCCCCCCTCCTTTTTACGCTTGTCAGCATGGCACACAATGAGTCTCATCTCGACACTCACCCAACCCCTTTTCTGCATACCAGTGTGTATGTTTGTATGAGCATCCATTTGTAAGTATGCATATTAAGTTCTCTTCTAAACCGCTAGCCATGATCGTAGTATAGTTATGTTTTCTAGAACTTTGAATATTTCTAATCTTTTATCAGACGGCTGGAGCGTAAACATTAATAACAAAATAACCACTGGATACCTACCACCCAAGTCAAGGTTGCGCACTCTGGCGCCTACTTACTTGGAATTTCCCATTCCGTCCCATTTCAGAGTGTAACAATCGGCAGGCGGGCAGGCTAGTTGGCGCCCATTCAATTTAGCGCCTGCAAAACGTCCCACGTATATAATCAAATTAACTCTTGTTATACTCAAAACATTAACGTTATGGACGAAAATTCCTGTCAGATTATGAGGCCAAGTCTGCCACATGATTATTAATCTGAGGCTGAGATAGGCCCTAATTATACTTTCTCTGATTAAGTTGAACGGGGTAAGCGGTAATTGATACATGAGTGGCCACATGATTATTAATCTGAGGCTGGGATAGGCCCTAATTATAATTTCTCTGATTAAGTTGAACAGGGTATGCGGTAATTTGAGACATGAGTGGGTGAATGGTTATACTCAAAGGTAATTTTAAGGAGCTCGCAGGTCAAACTCGTATTTTGCAACCACGGGGACGAGGGTGATTTAGTACTAGATAAAGTTCAAAACAATGTATTCCCTTCGTGAATTTAAACATAGAAGCTTACATAGGAAGAACGAAAAGACAATTAACAAACCGAGCAGCCGAACATAAACCCATGTGGATGGGAAAGAAAATATAGTCTTCGGGAATCACTATGCGGTAGAAAGGCTATAAAACGCTCTCCTTGTAGATTTATCAACGGCTCATAAACTATTCCCGGCTCCGTGGCTAAGGAGTTACGGGCGCAGGTCGTAATCCCACATACCCGCGTACGAAACACAACTGCTGGCGATTTGGCAGCAGATCGCCTTACGTTGATTTTTTCTTAAAAACGAATTAGTATGGGCGCCGGTCGTTCAGAAAGCAATGGCAAACTACTGACCGTAAACTTGCCAAGATATCACAAACTGCCAAACGTTGCTGGGGGTTGACTGCGATGTCCTGTAAAGGTTATGCAACTGACTAAACATAAACTATTGCCATAACATGAACACAGAAGAAACGTTTGGTATACTGTATTCCCCTTGGAAGGTTAACCCGGTCAACAAACACCCGCAGAAGTCGGATGTGTCGGCCTAAGGACGCAAAACTTGGCACAACTCAAAGTCGTCTGAAAACAAACAACATTCCGGATGAACGCGAAAGAAGAAGAAGTATACTGTATTCGACGAAGAACAAACGATTGGTCAAATATAGCGAGGCGTGAGCAGTTCAGCGGTTCAAGCCGGTGTTATGCATACAGAAAGAGTTCTTGTTAAATTTGAAATTAACTGGGATAAAAAATGCCACACTTTTGAAAATTATCTGTGACAATGTGTTCTAATTTTTTCAGGTAAAATATGTATCTATTTATTCACTTCAGTATGCACCCGACGAGATACAGCGAAATATGCCTGGCAATAAATCGTGCAAATTGTGTGTGTGGTATCTGTGTTTAAACCAGACAAAGTATCGGACTCCTATAATGTTGAAAGTAATATTTTCAAGAAATGTTACAGAGGAACCTTTTGTCACCATTCTCACCTCTGATCTTTGGGCGGTAGATTGGGTGCCCCTGATCTTTGGGCAGGTGATTGGGTGTCCCTGATCTTTGGGCAGTGGATTGTGTGTCCCTGATCTTTGGGCAGTAGATCGGGTGCCCGTGATATTAGGGCAGTACATCATATCCTCTAGATCGCTGTGTAGTTGATCAAACGTCCGCATCCTTCTGCGGTGGACCGGATTCCCGTTATCTGTTTTTACGCAGTGGATCGGATTTCCCTGATCGCTAGGCAATTCTTCGAATGCCCACAAACCTTGAGCATTTAATCAGATGCCCCTGATTTCCGGACATTATGTACGGATGCCTCTGATCTCTGAGCAGGGAATCTGCTGCCTCTAATATTTGAACAGTGGGTTAGATGGCTATGCTCTCTGGGCAATGGGAGGGACGTCCCTGCTGTCTGGGCAATGGAATAAATGTTCAAGCTCTCTGGGCAATGGGAGAGGTGTCCCTGCTCTCTGGGCAATGGATTAGAGGCCTGGTCATCTTGAAAATTAGCGACATGTAGGGGCTCGACAGATACGGCGAGTACTTTAAAAATCTTTCGCCAACTGAAAGTCCGAATGAGATGCGAAGAATGAGCGAGTGCTTTCTTCACAAAGAACCTGTAGGTAACGGAAGCCTGGCAGCTTCATTATGACAACGCTGCCGCCTTTCTTTGCATCTGATTCAGACTTTCTTTGCCAAATATTATATTTCTCTGGATCATCTGGCTTCCTACTCATCCAATACGGCTCTTTGCGATTTTAAGTTCCCTGAAGCTCAATAAGTCGCTGAAAGGGACCCCGGTGTGAATTACGAGAGGACATGTGAGGGAGTAGGCATTCCTGAAGTGACCGTTTGGAGGAGTGTGTACATTTCCACGGAGAGTACTGTGTAGGGAATGAGGCATTATCAGAACTCTAAGTGAGTAATTGTACATTTCCTGGGCTAAAGGTACAATACCTTTTGAACGTAGTTCGTATACAAATATTATACGTTGTTATTTCATCAACGATATGCACAAATCCTTTTCTATAACGTGGATTAGAACCCGCGCCCCACATGTTTTCCACCGACGTCCATAAGCAGTACAGCCACACACTCCGTTCTGTGATTTCCTTTCTGCTGTTCACAAGAAGAACGCGTGTACCTTAACAGGCACAACATGCGCATAGAAGCAATGGAAACCAACGCCCGCCCGGGCAACGCCTTCTTTGTCAACACAGAAACATAAATGTTTGAATTGCTGCCTCCAACATACATGTCTGTCGCCTGGGGTAAGGGTTTAACAACCGGTCAGAAAAGTGTGCCTTGGTTTACAAAAGTGCAGCCCGTACAAAGTACACCTTCTGGTATACGTGGATGAGGAATGTGAATTGTAGCAGGCGGTGTCCTTGCACGGGGCGTGAGATTAAACTGGAGGACGGGGAGAACTAGCAGATGGGTGAATTAGCTTCGGGAGATCTAACGTTTTCTGTTCGTGCTCTTGTTAAATTATAAAAGTTGATGTCTGGTTGGCTGGTGTCTTGGCAGGGTATTCAACAGATCCAGTGCTAAACAAGTTTGTCCAAACAAAATTGGAATGCGGAAAATCGGAAGTAGTGGTGCGGCACAGTTATGACTTAAAAGTTTTTTTTTTTTTAAATTTACTAGTCCCATTACACAATGACAACATTCCGCGTTATAAAAGCCCATGGCAGATACGGAAATCGCTTAAGACGATTGATCATCCTATGGCACTTAATCAGTTTAGGGAATCAGATAATAGTGCCACTTTAACTTGCCATACAAGGGGATCACAGCGAGAAACAGCGTGATGATTGGTTACGTAAAGGGGTCAAGTAATATGTGAGCGTGATATAAACGTAAGGGGTTAAGTAATATGTGAGTGTGATATAAACGTTAGGGGTCAAGTAATATGTGAGCGTGATATAAACGTAAGGGGTCAAGTAATATGGAGGTGATATAAACGTTAGGGGTCAAGTAATATGTGAGCGTGATATAACGTAAGGGGTTAAGTAATATGTGAGTGTGATATAAACGTTAGGGGTCAAGTAATATGTGAGTGTGATATAAACGTTAGGGGTCAAGAAAATGTGAGTGTGATATAAAAAGTTAGGGGTAAAGTAATTTTGTGAGTGTGATATAAACGTAGGGGTCAAGTAATAGTGAGCGTGATATAAACGTAAGGGGTTAAGTAATATGTGAGCGTGATATAAACGTAAGGGTTAAGTAATATGTGTGCGTCTGTGTATGTGTGTGCGTGTGTGTGATATAAACGTAGGGTCAAGTGATATTTTGTATATGTGTGTGATATAAATGGGGGGGGGGGAGGGTCAAGTAATATGTGGGTATGATATAAACGTAGGAGGTCACGTAATATGATATATGTGTGTGATATAAACACGGCCGCGCAGCAAGCACGACATGAAGTTTCTGATCTTCAGAAGAGGACCCCTTTCGGGAGAATATTTCGGCCAATTTACAACTGTATACGATCTCGAAATATGGAAGAAATAAATGATGTGAAAGGGATTAAAGTAGTATCTAGCTATTTAGAGGAGTTGAGTTGTAATTGTAAATGCTTTGATTAATGCACAATCTACTGAGTTAAGGAGTGGAGGAAGAAAGAATTAGACAGGTAGACAGACAGGCAGGCAGGCTTTAAAAAAGTTTTTAATTTTACTATTGCAGCAGACATGTTGAAAGAAAGGATATACACAAACAAACTTGGAAATCATGTGACAAGAGAACCTATAATCAAATAGATCACATTTTAATTAACAACAGAAATGCATCAAACATACAGCAAGTCAGAAGTTATAGAGGAGCTGAGTGCCACAGTGACCATTTCCTCGTTGGAGCAAAATTTAAAATAAAACTTAAGAGAGCTTTCTATACTAAATTACAAAGATTACACCCAACATATAACAGAGAAAAACTACAAGACATTACAGTCAAAGAGAAATTTACAGATGAAATAAAATGTAAACTTGAAACTTTTCAAAACCCTTTGGAGGAAAGCGTTGACCAAACTTGGTTGAACATCAAGAATACACTTCAATCTACCGCAGAAGAATGTCTCGGTGTGTCAACCACGCATAGAAAGAACAGATGGTTCAATCAAAAATGTGAAGAAGCAGTCACTAAGAAGAAGAATGCCAGACATGTATGGTTAAATGACATCAATAACATCCAAAAGGAAGAGCATTATAGAAATGAATGTAAAGAGGCTACAAAAATAGTCAGACAGCAGAAGCGAGAATATATGAGTAATATAATCAAAGATATGGAAACTAATCACCAGAAAAATGAATCCAGAAAGTTTTTTAAAGTACTGAAGTCAATGAAACGAGGGCACCAACAAAACACATATGGTTTAAAAGACAAAAATGGGAATATGATAAATACCAATGAAGAAATGTGCAACACATGGAAAGAATATTTTATTGAATTACTAAATTGTGAAGCTCCAAGTAACATTTTCCCACAGGAAGAGGTTCTAACATGCGAACCACAAATTGAAGAACCTACATTTGAAGAAATCCTATATGTAATCACACGACTTAAAAACAATAAGGCAACTGGGACTGATGGAATTGCTGCTGAATTTATAAAGGCAGGTGGCCATGCATTACATCTAAAGCTATACGAACTAATAATAAAAATCTGGAGGACAGAAGAATTACCCCATGACTGGAAAGAGTCATTATTGATACCTATCTTTAAGAAAGGAGACAAGTTCCAATGTGGAAATTATAGAGGAATATCACTACTGTCCACAAGCTATAAGATACTATCCGCAGTATTACTAAATAGACTAAAACCATATTCAGAAGACATATTAGGTGACTACCAGGCGGGTTTTAGACAAAACAGATCAACAATAGATCAGATATTTATCTTACGACAAATAGCCGAGAAACATTGGGAATATAAAAGAGATCTCCATAACATTTTTGTGGATTTTAAAAAGGCTTATGATAGTGTCCATAGGAATAGTCTATGGAATGTTATGCAGGAATTTGGAATACCAAGGAAGTTAATTAACATGACCAAACTATGCATGGAAGATACTTATAATATAGTAACATATAAAGGCAGGAAATCAGACCCCTTCCAAATAACATCTGGCTTGAAACAGGGTGATGCACTATCGCCGCTACTCTTCAATCTGGCTCTAGAGAAAGTTGTAAGGAAGGTAAAGGAGGAATGTGATATTGGAGGAACATCCAAGCTGCTTGGTTATGCAGATGATATAGATATTATAGGGCAAAGTGAACAAAAGACATTAGAAATATTGACTCACTTAAAGGAAAAAGCCCAACAGATGGGGCTGGTTATCAACCAAGATAAGACAGAATATATGGTAATTTCAAGAGACGGAATGGCTAAAAACTCTGGCCACATACAAATAGATAATATGACCATTAAAAGAACGGAAACATACAAATACCTGGGTACAATCTTCAACTGCTCCAACATCATAAGGGAAGAAATACAAACTAGAATCAACTCTGGAAATAAGATATACTATGCACTACAACATCTACTAAAATCAAAGGCGCTATCTCGTAACACCAAAATCACAATATACAAAACACTGATCAGACCAGTTGTGCTGTATGGCTCTGAAACCTGGAGTACAACGAAAGGAGACGAAGCCTTGTTACAAACCTTTGAGAACAAAATTTTAAGACGCATCTTTGGACCCATTAGGGATACACAAAGTGGAGAGTGGAAAAGAAGAAGTAACAAAGACATTTATGATTTGTTTAAGTCCCCGCTAATCACTGGTATCATGAAGGCTAATAGACTACAATGCCTGGGGCATATAGAAAGAATGGAAGATAATAGGGAAACAAAACTCGCTTACACTCAGGAAATAAATGACCGTAGACCCCGAGGTAGACCAAGAAGGCGGTGGAGAGATAATATACATACAGACCTACAAGCACTTGGAATCAACGACTGGCAAGAGAAGGTCCACCAGAGAGACGAATGGAGACAGATTGTATTTGCAGCAAAGAACCTCAATGGCTCGGAATGCTGAAGAAGAAGAAGAAGAAGAAGAAGCAGACATGTTGTATTATAACACAATGACAACATTCCGGCGTTATAAAAGTCCATGGCAGATACGGAAAATCGCTTAAGACGATTGATCATCCTATGGCACTTAATCAGTTTAGGGAATCAGATAATAGTGCCACTTTAACTTGCCATACAAGGGGATCACAGGCAGAAACAGCCGGTGATGATTGGTTACGTAAAGGGGTCAAGTAATATGTGAGCGTGATATAAACGTAAGGGGTCAAGTAATATGTGAGTGTGATATACACGTTAGGGGTCAAGTAATATGTGAGCGTGATATAAACGTAAGGGGTTAAGTAATATGTGAGTGTGATATAAACGTTAGGGGTCAAGTAATATGTGAGTGTGATATAAACGTTAGGGGTCAAGTAATATGTGAGTGTGATATAAACGTTAGGGGTAAAGTAATATGTGAGTGTGATATAAACGTTAGGGGTCAAGTAATATGTGAGCGTGATATAAACGTAAGGGGTTAAGTAATATGTGAGCGTGAAATAAACGTAAGGGGTTAAGTAATATGTGTGCGTCTGTGTATGTGTGTGCGTGTGTGTGATATAAACGTAGGGGTCAAGTGATATGTGTATATGTGTGTGTGATATAAAAGTAGGGGGGGGGGGGTCAAGTAATATGTGGGTATGATATAAACGTAGGAGGTCACGTAATATATGTGTGTGATATAAACACGGCCGCGCAGCAAGCATGACATGAAGTTTCTGATCTTCAGAAGAGGACTCCCTTTCGGGAGAATATTTCGGCCAATTTACAACTGTATACGATCTCGAAAGAGGTGGAAGAAATAAATGATGTGAAAGGGATTAAAGTAGTATCTAGCTATTGTAGGAGTTGAGTTGTAATTGTAAATGCTTTGATTAATGCAACAATCTACTGAGTTAAGGAGTGGAGGAAGAAAAGAATTAGACAGGCAGACAGACAGGCAGGCAGGCAGGCAGACAGACAGACAGGCAGGCAGGCAGGCAGACAGACAGATAGGTGGGCAGGTAGGCAAGTTGGTATGCAGGTAGGCAGGTAGGTAGATAAACAAACAGATAAACAGGTGGTAAATAGGCAGATAGGTTGGCAAGTTTAGAGATGCGTGGGTAGGTGGGTAAACAGATAGACAGACACGTAGGTAGGCAAGCAGGCAAGTAGGTAGGCATGGTGGAGGTAGGCATGTTTGTAGGTAGGCATAGTGGAGGTAGGCATGTTGATAGGTAGGCATGTTGGTAGGTAGGCAGGTAGGTAGGTAAACAGACAGGTAAGTTATGTAGTTAATTATGCAGGCAAGTAGGCAGGCAAATAGTAGGTAAACAGACAGACAGACAGACATAAGACAGACAGACATAGACAGACAGACATAGACAGACATAGACAGACATAAATATTTCTATGACGAAGTTTCATGTAAATTGTTCCCTTTGTCTATGACTATGTCTCCTGCAAGATGTTCACTTGGCTATGGTAAAATGACATTTAAGTTGTTCTCTTAGCTACAACGAAGCATCAGTTAAAATGTTCCCTTTCTATGACCAAGCTTCATGTAAGTGGTTCCCTTGTCTATAACAAAGCTTCATGTAAGTTGTTCCCTTGTCTATGACCAAGCTTCATATAAGTTGTTCCCTGGTCCATGACGAAGCTTCATGTAAGTTGTTCCCTTGTCTATGAGTGAAGCTACATGTCGGTTGTTCCCTTGTCTATGAAAAAAAGCTTCATGTAGATTGTTCCCTTGTCTATAAACAAAGCTTCATGTAAGTTTTTCCCTTGTCTATGAATAAAGCTTCATGTCGGTTGTTCCATTGTCTATGAACAAAGCTTATTTCGGTGGTTCTCTTGTCTATGAACAAAGCTTCATGTCGGTTGTTCCCTTGTCTATAAACAAAGCTTCATGTCGGTTGTTCCCTTGTCTGTAAACAAAGCTTCATGTCGGTTGTTCCCTTGTCTGTAAACAAAGCTCCATGTCGGTTGTTCCCTTGTCTGTAAACAAAGCTTCATGTAAGTCAGTGGTTCTCAACCGGTGGGAAATTCCTTTTCAAGATCGCGTTAATACAAGAACCGATTGCTTGATATTGTTTTTCCCTGCATACACACGGTTATGTACTTCTCGCCCTTCTTAAATTTGTTTTATAACGTAAGTAGCCCCGCAAATCTTTTTTTTTTTTATGTAGACGTCTAGACTTGTTTTAGTATGTATTACTAAATTTAGCTTCTATTTTTACGTATACTGTGTAGGGGCGGGGATCGGGGGAGGGGATTTATAGGGAGAAAATACGAAAAAGGGGGGAATGACATTTTGACCATTTGGTGAAGGGGTGCATGGGCCAAAAAAGGTTGAGAACCACTGTTGTAAGTTACTCCCTTGTCTATGAACGAAGCTTCATGTCGATTGTTCCCTTGTCTATGAACGAAGCTTCATGTCGGTGGTTCCTCTTCTATTCCCAAACTTTATAAAGTTATTCCTTTGTCTATGATGAAGCATCATCGATATTATTCTCTTGTCTTTAGCTTCAGCAAACCAACGCCGATGATATTTTTATCATAAAACTAAAGCAACCATGTAACAGAAACTAACACTTTATTTTATGTTTTAAAAGGCAAAGGTAATTACAATTCCATGTTACACAGTCCCCATAAGGACGCGAGTTCTTAGGCCTTCTTTTATAACTAGGCCACAGTTTAATCAGATGAGCTGATAATGTCTCAGTGCAACCTTTCCTTAACAGGACTTTCTGGCAATTATTCAGTATCCATTTGAAGAGGGTCGGCTTAATAGTACGGCTGGTAGGAAACGTGTTTGCCGCAGTATAGTTGACGCCGCTTTCGTGTCTTAGTAAGCATTTGTGCCAACGAACGAAGGGACGAACGAACTTTATTTTCAAAGTGTTTCAAATTTGGCACGCAGGCCCGTCTTATATTCGGCCCTTCAAATCATTCATCTTTCGTACATCAATTATCTATTGTGCATGTTACATTCACATAGGGGAAAAAAACATTGTCAAAGGAATGTTTTGAACATAAACAATGCCTATTAGTATTACCTTGTTATAAAATATGCAGGCAGACACACATACACACACACACACGCACGCGCGCGCACACACGCACACATGCATAAACACATACATGCATACTTAAATAGTACATACATCATTTAAACTAACACTCACAATTGTGCAACCACTCAATAACACACAAATACCCTCTCCCTCTCATACATATATATTCATTCATAATCACAAATAAACATTTACTCATACATTCTCTCTCTCTCTCTCTCTCTCTCTCTCTCTCTCTCTCTCTCTCTCTCTCTCTCTCTCTCTCTCTCTCTCTCTCTCTCTCTCTCTTACGCCCATATATCCTCATTCACAACTACAGCAAAGCACACACATATGATATACACCCCGTCTCACACACACAAACCACTTTATCAGCACATAATCAACAAATGTAGACCAAACAAGAAACAAGACAGCGTGCGGCGGCGTTGTAGAGTGTCTAACCAACACTAAAGGAAACGCACTTCACCAGACAGAGACAGAAGAGACGCCAGCATAACTAAACTGAGGCATAAGACTATGTGACGCCGAGCAATAAAAATATTGTTACATAAATAAACACACGTAGTATTGTTTGGCGCTAACAGAAGTGAGAGGAAAGAAGTAAAGACTAGAGGACGCACTAGACAACATAAAATTTTAAAGCTATACTTACCGACCGGGATTCGAACCTGTCACCTCCAAATGGCGACAGCGCCTCGCTGCAGGAACAAATGTACTTCAACGCATGACCAACTAAACCAATGTTTTTCAACCTTTTTTGGCCCGTGCCCCCCTTCACCATATGTTGAGAATGTCATTTCTCCCCTTTCGTATTTCCTCCCTATAAATTCCCCCTCCCCACCCTGCCCCTACATAGTATATGTAAAAATGGAAGCTAACTTTAATAACACATACCAGAACAAGTTTAAAATTCTACATAAAACGTGATTTGTGGGTCTACTTACGTTATAAGGCGAATATCAGAAAGGCGAGGAGTACAGAACAGTAAAGTATGGAGGGAAAAACAATAATCAAGTAATCGGTACTTGTATTAACGCGATCTTGAAATAATCTCCATTCCCCCCTTTGGAAACCCTAAAATTCCCCCTTGGGAACCGGTTGAAAACCACTGAACTAGACACCCCAAAAAGTGTCTTCATTAGTCATGTCTTTCATACACATGAACCTACAACTATGGAATACGGACAGAATTCGTATCAACCCTTGATATAGCACCATAAGTCTCATAATTTATATTAAGCCAGCATAGTTCAAATAACAAACACACAAACACATCGGAACGTAAATGCTGTGTCCAATATATTAATAAATATTTAAAGAAGAGAAATGATTGGCCGGTTCTAATGCTGTATGAAATTAAATCAATTTTACAGCGGCTTGCTAGACTCATGAGTTCTCCAAGCGGTGATCTCAAGACTCGTGTGCTGTCCACCTACAAACATCCGCATAATTGCTTCGGCTATCTAGCAGTCTGGTATGGTGTACAGAGTGGAGCCCTCGCCAGGCCTCGTCACATAGGAGACCATGATTAATTCTCCCTTCGTTCGCCAGACTCGTGTCTGTTTATTTACCCCCATCTATTCCACAAAGGCCAGTCTCCCCGGCGAAGGGTTTAACGACTTTCTCCGTAATCGCGCATATCCACGTGAGGAACACAGCTGCGCGAGATTCGGTAGCGCATCGCCTCGCGTTGGTTACTTATGGGGGTATGTGAGCCAGTCGCTCAGAAAGCAATGGCAAACTACTGAGCGTAACCTTGCCAAGACATCAACAGCAGCTGAAAAATGCTGGTGTTGACTGACTGCAATGTCCTGTAAAGGATATGTGAAAAAGACGTTATTTACTGCTGTTCAAAAGAGACGTTTGATCAAGTTCAGTTATAACTTATAATAATATTAATAAAATTAGTTGTTGCGGCCACTAGCCTTCATCAGCAAACAAATACATACACAAAACACAAACTATAATCACGGAGAAGACCCTCCGGTGATTACATAAAGATATAAGAACGGAATGAGGAGAATAAAAAAGGTAAAAACAAATGAGAATAATGAAGAGAACATGAAAATTTAAAAAAAAATATTTGCTACTTGTCTCAGAATTCCAGGCTGTGCTACTAATTATATACACTAACTTATCATAAGTAATTGGGACATAAATAATTGTACTCTAAACAGATTATGTACCAAACAAAAATTAGGTTTGGACCAAACAAAAATGGATGGCTGGAAATGGGAAGTAGGGGTGCTGTCACAGCTATGAATGAAAAGTTCTTAAAATGGTAACAGATATGTTGTATTATAATGTAATAACAACATTTCTGCGATGTATAAGCCCATGGCAGATACGGGAAGTCGTTTAACACGATTGAGCATACAACGGCACTTAATCAGTTAAGTTCTTTGCAGGTCGACTGAGATGGGCTTGATTTTATCGGAATGATGTTGGTGAAGAGATCATGCCTCATACGATCTCCGACGTCATGAAACAATTCGTGAGTTGATTCCCATCCGTGCTATGACACAAGACTGTCAAGAATCTTCTCACGCTGTCTTCCTCTATCTCTCTTTCCGCAAATCTTTCTGGTTGTCACAACATGTTCCAGTTTTTGTCTGCTCATAATATGACCAAAAAACAAAAACTATGATAATTAGCAATGAAAAGGAAAGGTCATCAATGAACACCACAGTAAACGGGCGGATACTAGAACAAGTAACAGATGATGTCAGAAGTGAAATGGAAATCAACAAAAGAATAGGAATGGTCAAAAATGCTTTCGACGGCATGAAATCAGTATTAACCATCTAGAGAGATTAATAATGCAGTAAAAATGAGAATTGTCAAATTCTACGTATAATAATTTAACTCTACTGTATGGCGCGGAAGCCTGGACATTGAACAAGCAACTAGAAAGTCGCATAGAAGCCCTGGAGATGTGGATATACAGACGAATAGGTCGTATTTCATGGAAACAAAAACAATCAAATTCAGAGGTCTTAGAAAAACTGGGAATGAAGAGAGAGTTGATGAAAGAAATAAAGAGGAGACAAGTGAAATATTTTGGCCACGTTAAAAGACATGATACTCTTATAAAAATTATACTGGAAGGCAAGGTTGAGGGCAAGCGAGCAAGAGGTAGACAACGATACAAGTGGGAGGATAACATCAAGAGATGGACGAACATCAGCCTGACAGAATGTACAGTCAAGGCGAGAGACAGACAGTGTTGGAGATCCATTGCAGCCAACCTTCATTGCGGAGACGGCAACTGCTAATACATTCTGGAGTTGACTGCAACGTCCTGTATAGGACACGCAACAAAAAAAAAATATTTTTTGGATATTGCATAAGTGTCGTTTTGTTTTTGTGTGCTGACGAAGGCTTTCTAGCAGCAAATGTCTATTATCACTTTCGAATGTTTTGTTTTAGCAAAGCGCAGGCCGCCCTGTGGAAAGAGACCGAGTCAATATGGGATTATAAACCCCGGGTCAACGAAGTCGATTCTTTCGCCTTTTTTGATGTGTTCAATGTATTTGTTTACAGCTTGACTGCCGTTCAAGTCACTTCACTTTGTGTCGACTCCAAAAATAACGTTATTTATAATAGTGCTATTGACAACAAATAACCCTTAACGTTTTTGGTTTTCCCCCAATCATTACTTCCCTATTGCCGCTACATTTGTGCGTCTGGCATGTGTTGTACTTTTGACTTTCTTTACATGCGTTTTCCCCTTTTTCATACAAGGCACTTATATACTTGCACTAGCAGTTTGATACTTTATAAAGTAGCATTCTGAACGTTATCGACTATCCTACACGATTTTCTGTATTCACTTGCAGTATAATGTATTCAGAAACAAGCAACGCCTTATTCCGGCAGCTGTGTTGCTATTTGAATATGAAGAATAGAACAAACAAAGCGAACAAGCTTGAAGCAGAGAAACATGCTGCGGGGATATCGATACGTATAGAAAGTTACGCTGTGGTGTTATTCATTCGTTACAATGAAGAGAGATTACACACGGTGTGTCGTGTGGTTGAAAGAAATGCAGTGTTGGATTTGTCGGATAGATAAGAAGGTTCATTGTGGCAGGGGTTTTCAGTAAAATGGTCGAAATTTACAATGAACGCATGGAATAAATTAGTAAGCATTTGGAAGCAACAGAGATGTGGTTTCTCAGACGAATGTTGCGAATTCCTTGGACTGCCAGTGTAGCTAACGACGATTACTCGAAAGAGGCTAATGAAATTAGAACAGTATATACAACAACAAGAAAGAGACAAATAGCTTTCTTTGGTCATATGATGGGAAGAGAGGGATAGGAGAATATACTGACAACTGGAAAGATAGAGGGGAAGAGAGGGCAGACCAGGAGAGATGACGCTGGATGGATTGAGACGGTGCCATGGAGGAATATCATCATATATATATAATTACTGAGAGAAATTGTTTTGATGTGAACATAGAATCTGTAATTTTGTATGGATGTGAAACGTGGACAATGAGCAGATTAGATGAAAAACATCCAATGGCAGTGGAAATGTGGTTTCTGAGGGAAGCATCTGGGAGAGGGAAAGATGCGCGCGCGTGTGTTGCCATGGAAACCATGGTAACGCCAGAGCGTAGGCGGCGCTAAACGAGCCTGGGAAAGATTTGGGATTGCGTGAAATAAGCAAACATTGCAACAAGCAAGAAAATATAGATACACTAATTTATAATTGAAAATAGTAAATTTAAGACACACAGCAGCCAGGAGGTCTCCGCACGTGTGAAGATCTCCTATTATTCTAAACATAATATTTACATTAAATTGTATCACAACCTCTCGTGTTCCATACGTTATATCAAGCAAGTTCGAGTACCGTTGGCGGGCCGAATGAAATAACGTCGCGGGCCGGATCCGGTCCGCGGGCCGTAGTTTGGTGACCCCTGGTTTGGGTGAATCGTTGCTGCTTTTTCTTCTTTAATTACGGTCATTACTTGTGTATTACTTGTGCTAATTTTCATGTTATGTTCCCTACCCATTTCGTTTAGACTGTTCATGTGGTCTTGTAATTCAGCTTCTGATTTTACTATTAGTGCTTGGTCGTCAGCAAACAGGAGTTCTCTAATGGTGTTCTTGCGGTCTCTGTTTGGCTGGTTTCTTTACATATGTTGTCTATATATGTTATGAACAAGAGAGGGGGACAGGACACAACATTGTCGTACTCCGGATTTTATGGTGAAGGGCACTATTCATTCACATTCGTATATGAGGAGACAAAGCATCCCTTTTTTTCTGAATGAAAAAAAAGAATATTTTGTTCCTAAACCAAATATTATTGAATGTATGAATGTTATATATAAGTGAAATAGCAAAATGCGTTATAAAATTGTCATGCATCTAACTTAAACCCATTACATACTTTAATTTCTCGCAGATATTAATGCTGTTTGCATTCAAATGTTGCATATAAATAGTACTTCTAGATATTCTCTTCAAACGTTAAGTTTTTATTACCAGAACCTTCAAAGAAACGTTCTAGTAATAGTGTGTGAGCTATTTCTCTTGGAACAATAGAATCATATATCTGTATTAGATTGTTTCCCTTTTGTAAACAACAAAATAGACCTTCGTTGTTCACTGTGTGTAACAACTGCATCTACTAAATGTTGCAGGTCCTGTTTGTTTTTTAATGAATCTATACCAAAAAGACCAGGAGCAATTGAATGCGAAGATTTTCGTACGATTAACCTTATAAATCACGCCACTAAGCTTCTACTCAGAATTATAATGAGAAGAACAAGAAAGAAATTAAAAATGGACATTGGTGAAAAACAGAATGGATTTGTGGAAGGAAAAGGTACAAACAATGCAATATGTACGTTACGGACACTATTAGAAAGATCAATAGAGACAAAGAAAGGCATATATTTGTGCTTCATAGATTATACTAAGGCATTTGATAAAGTAAAACATGATAATATGATTAAAATGTTGGAAGATATTAACATTGATAGGAAAGATCTCAGAATAATAAAAACAAATATTTACTGTGAGAAATAAAGAAGGAAAATTATGAAAACATGGGAATAAGACAGGGATGTGTTTTGTCACCGGATCTCTTCTCTCTCTATATCAGTGTTTCCCAACCTTTTTTGTGCCATGCCCCACTTAAGCCTTTCTAAAATTCATATTGCCCCCCTCCCCCGCCCCACGCCCCCCCCCCCCCCTCAACATATACATTATTTTTAATATTCAAAAATTGAAATGTTCACTAAAGAAACTTGAATGATAGGTTTTAGGAAGAAATCACTAGGTAATTATTGAGCAAACACAGTAAGTAAATTTTCAAAACATATAATGGAGAACAGAAATTCAAGTACAAAACAATTTTAATGAAAGATTTTTCCTTTTCTATATTATTTTAATTATTAGTAATTATTTATTATTTAAATTTAGTGAGATCCTTGCGCTTGATGCTTGCTGCAAAGAGATCTTATGTCAGGTTCCAATTTAGTTAACTTCAGTCCCAAGTCTCCCCGTTTTGTTATATTCAGCCGATTTCTTCCATTTTCGAATTGCCCCCCTTAACAATCGAATTGCCCCCCTGTGGGGCGTGGGCCCCACGTTGGGAAACACTGCTCTATAGCGAAGTAATAATGAGAGAGATCAAAGAAAAGCGAGGAACATTATTCGGAGATTATAATATAAATAACTAGCTGACCCGGCCCGGCTTCGCCCAGACCCTGGTGGGGAGCATCTCATTTAATTCATATAAGTAGTCATATAAGTTCTCGTTCCCGTTACCATCTATCTGCCTGTCTGTCTGTCTGTCTGTCTGTCTGTCTGTCTGACCCTGCCCGGCATCGCCTTGCTCCTGGTGTGGAGCATCTTATTTAATTCATATAAGTAGTCATATAAGCTCCCGTTCCCGTTCCCGACTATCTATCTGTCTGTCTGTCTGTCTGTCTGTCTGACCCGGCCCGGCTTCGCCCAGCCCCTAATGGGGAGCATCTCATTTAATTCATATAAGTTCCCGTTCCCGACTATCTATCTGTCTGTCTGTCTGTCTGTCTGTCTGTCTGTCTGTCTGTCCCTCCCTCTGTCTGTCTGTCTGTCTGTCTGTCTGTCCTCCCTCTCTGTCTGTCTGCCTGTCTGTCTAATCGTTTATCGGTTGCGGTTAGAACAACCTTAGATAAACGAAGACCAACTTACAAAGAGCATTAGAAAGTGCATTTGAAAGATCTTTACATCTTCCCCCAACAAATAACTTGGGTAAATGGAGCGGCGGCAGCAGCAGCAGAAGAAGAAGAAGAAAAAGGAGGAGTAGGAGGAGGGAAGAGGAAGAGGTTGGAGGATGGAGGAGGAGGGAGGAGGAGGAGGGAGGAAGAGATAGTCGGAGAGAGGAGGAGGGAGGAGTAGGGAGGAATAGGAGGGATTAGGAGGAGGAGGGGGAAAGAGGAGAAGGAGGAGGAGGGAGGAGGAGGAAGAGGGAGGAGGAGGAAGGAGGAGTAGAGAGCAGGAGGAGAAGGAGGAGGAGGGAGGAGGGGAGGAGGAGGGAGAGGGAGGAGGAGGGCGGAGGAGGAGGGAGGAGGAGAAGAGGGAGGAGGAGGAGGAGGAGGAGAAGAGAGGAAGGAGGAGGGAGGAGGTGGAGGGAGAAGGAGGAGGGAGGAAGAAGTAGAAGGAGGAGGGAGAAGGAGGAGGAGGAAGAATGATGAGGAGGGAGGAGGAGGGATGTGGAGGAAGGAGGAGGAGGGAGGAGGTAGAGGGAGGAGAAGAAGGGAGGTAGAGGGAGGAAGGAGGAGGAGAGAGGAGGAGGAGGGAGGAGGTAGGAGGAAGATGGAGGAGGAGGGAGGAGGACGAGATAGGCGGAGAGAGGAGGAGGAGCGTGGAGGAAGAGATAGACGGAGAGAGGAGGAGGGAGGAGGAGGAGGAGGGAGGAATAGGAGGGAGGAGGAGGGATTAGGAGGAGGAGGGGGGAAAGAGGAGAAGGACGTGGAGGGAGGAGGAGGAAGGGAGGAGGAGGAAGAGGGAGGAGGAGGAAGGAGGAGGAAGGAGGAGGAGGAGGAGAGGAGGAGGGAGGAGATAGGAGGAAGAGGGAGGAGGAGGGAGGAGGAAGAGATAGGCGGAGAGAGGAGGAGGAGGGAGGAGGAAGAGATAGGCGGAGAGAGGAGGAGGAGGGAGGAGGAGGAGGGAGGAATAGGAGGGAGGAGGAGGGATTAGGAGGAAGGAGGGGGGAAAGAGGAGAAGGAGGAGGAGGAAGGAGGAGGAAGGAGGAGGAGGAGTAGAGAGGAGGAGGTATTAGGAGGAGAGAGAAGGAGGATGGAGGAGGGAGGAGGAGGGAGAGGGAGGAGGGGGAGGAGGAGGGAGGAGGAAGAGGGAAGAGGAAGAGGGAGAAGAAGGAGGAGGGGGAGGAGGAGAACGCAGGAGGAGGGGGAGGAGGAGGGAGGAGGGAGAAGGAGGAGGAGGAGAGAGGAGGAGGAGAGAGGAGGAGGAGGGAGGAGGTGGAGGGAGAATGAGGAGGGATGAAGAGGTAGAAGGAGGAGGGAGAAGGAGGAGGGAGGAGAAGGAGGGGGAGGAATGATGAGGAGGGAGGAGGAGGGATGTGGAGGGAGGAGGAGGGAGGAGGTAGAGGGAGGAGGAGGAAAGAGGAAAAGGGAGGAGAGAGGAGGAGGAGGGAGGAGGAGGAGGAGAGAGGAGGAGGAGGGAGGAGGTAGGAGGAGGAGGAAAAGGAAGGAGGAGGGAGGTGGAGAAAGAGGGAGGAGGAGGAAGAGGAGGGAGAGGGAGGAGGGGGAGGGGAAGAGGAAGAGGGTAGGAGGAGGAGGGGGAGAGGAGGAGGAGGGATGTGGAGGAAGGAGGAGGAGGGATTAGGTAGAGGGAGGAGGAGGAGTGAGGAAAAGGGAGGAGGGAGGAGGAGAGAGGAGGAGAAGGTAGGAGGAGGAGGAAGAGGGAGGAGGAGGGAGGAGGAGGAAGGAGGAG
>JACEFZ010022799.1:32500-240228 GCA_014155875.1 Cepaea nemoralis
CATACATACATACATACATACATACATACATACATACAGACAGACAGACAGACAGACAGACAGACAGACAGACAGACAGACAGACAGACAGACAGACAGACAGACAGACAGACAGACAGACAGACAGACAGACGGACGGAGATCCTAATTTATATATAAGATATACGTTATGAGATGCAAAAGATCTACAACAACTGTTGGACATTGTAGTAACGGATAGTGCAAAGAAAGGACTCTCCTTGAATATCAAGAAAACAGTAACAATGATGATATAAAAGAAACAGGTAACACCCAAATATGAAATAGATATAGAAGGGAAAATTCTTCTTCAAGTGGATAGTTTTAAATATCTAGGGACATTTATAACATCAATGGAAGATGCACAACAGAGATTAAGAGTAGAATAGGGCAAGCAAAGGTTGCATTTCAGAAAATAAAGAATAGCTTATGCAATAAGTCAATATCATGGAATGTAAGAAAGAGAGTGCTAAGGTGCTATATTGAACTTGTTTTGCTGTATGGATGTGAATCTTGGAATGTAAATGAACAAATTAGGAAGAGAGTGGAAGCAACAGAGATGTGGTTCCTGAGACTAATTTGCGAATTCTTTGGACTGCCAAAATAACTAACAACGAATGCCTGAAAGAGGCAAATGAAACTAGAACATTATATACAACAATAAGAAAAAGTCAAACAACTTTGTTTGGTCATGTGATGAGAAGAGAGGCATTGGAGAATATTGTGACAACTGGAAAAATCGAAAGAGAAATGGTGCTGAATGGATTGCGACCGTGGCATGAATGCATATCAACGGTGTGGAGTTGATCCAGAAAACCAAAGACCGAGATCTGTGGGGAGTCATGAACGCCTACGCCTGTCGGCATGACACTTGATGATGATGATGATGCCATTCTGAACGTTAAAAAAATAGTTAGTTGTATATCCTTTAGTTGCATATCGTATACCTTGTGGTGAAGCATAAACAGCGGGACAGTGCTGGTTTATTGTCTTCACATATCTCCATATCCATGGATTGTTGTTCGCTTTGTCCATCATGTACTGTACATTCCATTGTTTACATGGTCGATCTCTTCTTTTGGTTCCATTTGGCCTGTATATCATCGCTTTTTGTTATATACTGTTAGCCAGCAGCCTAGGTATGTGGCCGAACCGTTTCACTTTCTGTTTTCTTCATTGTTGCTTGCATGTTTATTTATTTTATTTTTTTTTTTGAGGGGGGAGGGGGAGAGGTGGTGTTCAAGATCACGGGTTATGTGTTTCCATAGTTTTCACAAGCCTGTTGACATTATACGTGGCAAAATACAGAACGTAAAATTAACTAGTATATCACAACCGACAAATAAATGCTGAGGTTGACTGCAGTGTCATGTAAATTAACACGCAACTAACTTTATAAACTAGGACAAATCCACAAAGAATTCTAATAAAAGTGGGTCCATCATGACCCTTGGAAACAACGACCCCTAATCTGACCTCTCGACCTGTAAGAATTAATGTCATTCATGAAATGTTGTCGAAGGACAATACACATTTGTCGATGCATTGTCTCTGCAGCTCAACCGACATACACTTACAAGTAACTGTAGTGTGTTTTTGTTTGGTTGCCTCAATATAAAATTCAATATCTCATAGCTTCATACAAAGTCGTGGATCAGCTCAGTGTTCTTGTCTCAGGAGAAGGAGAAGAAAGAAGTAAAGACTAGAGGACGCACTAGAGTGCGTCTCCTTCTGTGAGCGCCAAACAATACTACATGTGTTTATTTATGTAACTGTTTCAGTGGCCTAAATTTTTAATTAGTTCCCAAATTGATCACCAAATAAAAACAGAAGCTGAGGCCGACTATGTTAAACGAGGGACAGAGGTAATAGCAGAGTTCACGGGAGTCTCGATATATGAAGCACATAGACGGGCACCCTCCTGTTGTTTATGCTTCACATGGACATCGCAAGATACAAGAGGAACAAACAATATGAGATGAGATTGTGAAATATACTTGTTAGCCTGCACTTTAAATCAAAATATTGTTTCTCGCTGGCAACAATTTTGTAGACAAACGAACTTACTTCGTGAATTTCAGCATTATTATTTTTCACTTCTTCATGTACGATCTTGAGCAGAATCTTCTTAAAACGATACATAAGAATTATAATTATTGTTGAACTCTTACTTTTTTGGCAATGACATAAATATCATTGTTGTCACGTCTTGTAGGCTGCAATCTGTTTGGCAAATGTACAATTCCACTAGTTTGTCAATTCACAATTCTGTTAACTTGTCAATTCACAGCTCCTTCAACAGTTAACTTGTCAATTCACATGTATATTGACTTGTCAATTCATAGTTCTGTTAACTTGTCAATTCACATTTCTATTAACTTGTCAATTCACAGCTCTATTAACTATTAACTTTTCAATTCACAGTTCTTTCAACAGTTAACTTGTCAATTCACATTTCTATCAACTTGTCAATTCACAGTTCTGTTAAATTGTCAATTCTTTCAACAGTTAACTTGTAAATTCACGTCTAATGACATGTTAATTCACAGTTTTGTCAACTTGTTAATTCACACTTCTGTTAACTGACATTTTACCAGATTTCAACACCATCCACCCTTTGCTATCTCTTTCAGCTCCCTCCATACCATTCATCTTTGTCTCAAATTCACCTCTCTTTGTTTCTCCAGGTCTCTCCATATTTCGTTTGCCCTGTGGGTTATAGACAAGACACTGTCTTTCTAGGTTATTATTTTCAGTGTATTTCCCAGCGTGTGTCCCACCCTGAGCCAGAGTCCCCTACCCCCACATCCTGATTCACTAGTAATTGTTTAGTTCTCTCCATGATCTCTACGTTGTTGATTCTTTCAGCAGCCAGCAAACAAACAAACAATACCATAGCAGGATCCTGCTGAGGTACATGAGGTGTTAGAGCTATGACCCCTGGAAGGTTAATACGGCCAACAAATGCCCGCAGAAGTCGGATGTGTCGGCCTAACGGTGCAAGAAAGCAGTTCTGCTGTAAACAGGCACAACGCAATCACGTCCGGAAAAAAAAAAACTCCGGATGAATGTAGAAGAAGAAGAAGAACTATGACATTTTTATAGGTCTGAATGCACAGAAGAATAGGAGGCCCAACTCCCTCACGTAGTGAACAGCGAGTGCATACACTGAACCCGTGTCTGACCTAGGACATGTTATTGTTTGCATAACTCCCTTATGATTACATCAGTGTGCAGCTGTGATTCCGTCACATCAGTAACTGACTGCTTCTATTTAATCAGCAATTTTTTCTACATGTTTGTGATCCATACGGCTTAATTTCATTTGACTTCCACACATTTCCTAGAGCTGTGAAATATTCTGGCTCTGAGGCAATTTGTAATCTCGCAAAATGCGTTCAAAACACAGCTGTGGGTGATTTGGAAGCATACTGCCTTTAATCGTTATACCATAGAAAGGTATGATTTACTGAACATAAATTTGCCGAGAAATCACGAACAGCCAAAAATGCTAGGATTGACTGCAACGTCCTGTAAAGGATATGCGACTAACTTATACCTTCTCTGCGGTGAAGAGGTTACAAATGCGATTCAAAATCCCACATACCACATTCAAAACACAGCTGCTGACGATATAGAAGCAGACCCCTTGCGTTGGTTTTCATACAATGGTATGAGTGCCGGTCGTTCAGAAAGCAAGTGCAAACTACTGAACGTAAACTTGCCCAGGAATCACAAACAGTCCAAAAGATGCTGGGGTTGACTGCTGCGTCCTGTAAAGGATATGCAACTAACTTTTAACTATGAAAATGTACCAGAGATACAGCATGCAGGTCGATGCGCTACCTTCTTGATTTTCCAACCATTGAAGAGAGAATACAAGTTTGCAGAGCACGCGGCCTACCTCAGAGTTAACAGCAAACACACAACATCCACTGCATAGTGAAATTAGGAAGGTGAAGGGCAGCAGGATAAAAAGAGGAAGGTCATGGATGGATAAAGCCGAGGACAATCTTCAACAAGTGTGTTCACTTGAGGGCTTAGAACCTGGCGATGAGTGGGTACAAGTGCCAACAGAATTCTGTACGTCTCTTTCAGTCTGCATCCAACTAGACAGAAAATGCAGACAAGAAAATCCAGCTGCTGTGGAGGCGGAAGTACAAGCGTTGATTTTCGAGAATTCGCTAGACGGTGATGCTGTCATTTACACAGATGGGTCGGTCGTCCGACATGTGAGAAGCTCATGGGCCTTTACGGCTCAGGGCCGGAGGGAGAATTGTGAAGGAGGACTTTGGTGCTTTTGCTGAGACCACAAGTAGCCTGACTATGGAAGTCATGGCAGTAAGTAAAGCAATAACATGGCTCGAGACACAGACATTCACTTGGGCATGTTTCCTTACCGGCTCAATGTGCATGCTCAAAAGGATAGAGATGGGGTAGGATCTAAAGGGAGTGGTTGCTGTGTCTAGAGCGGTCTCGGCTGGCAAAGATTAGTTTCATCTTCATGCCAGGGCATGCCGGAGTACAAGGAAATGAGCGAGCCGACAAGCTCGCAGGTAAGGCTACTGTAGAGGGCGGACGCGCCATGGACCAGGCTGACATTCTGAATGCTCTACAAGAAGACTGTTGCGAGAACCAAGTGATGACTGTGAATCTACAACCATGGTCAGACTGCGAGAACTGCAAATTAAAAAAGGTGTGGCCAAACAAGAACACTACGCAGGAAGCCAAAGAAGATTGATAAACCAACACAGAACTGGTGTCGTGAGCCGCTACACACTGTGGGATTTGCTGAGGAGGGGATCTGAGCACTTATGGACTGAATGGTTCGATGTGCAATGAGGATGATCTGTCGACTAACTATGAAATATTCTGTATCCTTATTTTAACATACCCAGCTGTTACCCCATCTTTGTCCATACTGCTACCTGTAGTGTATGTTTCCACTGACTGAAGCAAGGTTCCACTGGGAAAGATAGTGAGAATTCATTCATTCAGTATCATGTCCTTTGCAGAACCTTGCTCCCATAACAACCTTCTGGAAAACTTCTCGATCATAAGCAAGATGTCCTGCATCCCATCTGGAGATCATTCGTCACATCCTGCACCCATCTTCTCTTTGCCCTTCGTCTTCCTCTCTTTCTGGGCATATACCTCTCCATTATTGTTCTCTCCAAACTTTCATGATGTTTCAAGTGATCAAAATATTTCAATTTTCTTTATTTTGTCGTCTTTAATAGCCAACCTTCTTCAATATTCAGCTCTTGAAGTATAGTGAGAATGGACCAAGTAAATGATGACACAGACAAAAACAAGGAAACAAACAACGATTAATAAATCAGGTGCCATATCTATAATGAAGATTGGCTGCAATGGATCTCTACTGCTGTCTACCTCTTGCCCAGATTGTACATTCTGTCAAATTGCTGTTGTCCATCTCTTGATGTTATCTTCCCACTTTTAAGAGTATCAAGGTGAAATTCATGTTAATATCACAGGCTGGTATTCTGAGATAAGTAGCAAAATTTTTTTTTAAATTTTCATTCTTCTGATCACGTTCTTATGCCTTAATGTGGTCAATGGAGGGTCTTCTCCATGATTATATGTTGTGTTTTGTGTATGTATTTATTTGCTAATGGAGGCTAGTCGCCACAAAGTCCTTTATATTTCGTAATTCTGTTCTGTAAAGCTGCATTACTTTGTGTTATTTTATATTATTTATCTTCCCATTTGTATCATTGTCTACTTCTTGCTCACTTGACTTCAACTTTACCCTCCAGTATGGTTATTTTAAGAGTGTTATATCTTTTAATGTGGTTGAAATATTTCACTTGCCTCTTTTTTATTTCTTTCATCAACTCTCTTTTCATTCCCAGTTTTCTAGTTGATAAAACGTAACAATAATACATTTAACAAAAACTAGAGTACATGAATAAACAATTCTTAGAGAAGTAAACAAGAATATAGTTTTAACAATTCACAGGGAAAAATAAAATAGATAATCAAGAATGACAACAAAAACAAGAATATGGACAAAACAAGAACACAGTCTCTAAGTAGTTACTAGAGAATTTTATTTAAATGTGATGATACAAAATGGCAGCAAAGTGCTGTTCTTTTTTCTGTGTGATTGACTCAATGCCGTAAGATGGACCAATGCACGAAAAAAATATTTAAATAACAGAACATTCTAGATTTCATAGAAATATTTATAAAATCTTAAAAAGTAGTGTTTTTGGGGTCTAAATGTTACAATATTTGATCTTTCTGGCATTGTTAAAATTTCCAAATAGAAAAATATGAAACTTAACCCCAAAAAAATAACAATGAAAAACATTCTGAGATGCTTAAAGTTGTATTAACTGCAAAATCGAAGTGTCATGAAATTGTTTCGTTAAAAAATTTGCTTATATATTTAAAATGAACTCCCTGCCGCCGATTGCGAGGTTTTGCCAATTTCAAAACTAGGTTATGAATGAACACCGTTTTCCAATCTAGCCATTGAACGTTCTGCAAAAATATGTGGCCCTTCTGTCGTGTCTCCACCTTACAGTGGTGTGTCCACAGGTAGAGGAGTTCGCATGTTCCAAAGACCCCAAGAGCTATGCCAATGGTAGCATAGTTACTGGAGGGTCTCCTATGTCGGACAGGTCAAGGGGTAGGAACCAGACAAAGAGAGACACAACCTGCTGCCTTGTAAGTAGACGCGGAAAGTCAAATGCTAGGGAAAGCAAACCTAAAAAAAAAGCTTGTTGAAGCTGGATGTACTGAGCCGCAGGATTGACAAAAGAGTGTAACGCAATTCACTTTATGATGTCAAATTTGCGTGAAATGTCTAAATTTTGTCATCACAGAGAAAAATGAAACAAACACTATAAAAGAGTTAATAACTTCACAGGAAATACAAAAAGCGTGCCAACTCCCAAAACTGATAATGAGAGCAGTCACTTTAACGTTTCCTAATGCATGACAACATGAAAATATGGATGCTTATGTATTAAAATAGAGAAAGCAAATTTACAATTGCTTTTTCAGCAAGTACCTAGAAATAAACTTCCAACTAAATGAAAAATGTGATCTCGCAAGGAGACTTCTCTATGGTATGAAACAAACTAACTGATGTTGAAATCAAATGAGCTGTACATTTCTGTTTGTGCTCTACAGTGCTAAATAAACTATCTGATGTTGGAATCAAATGAGCTGTAAATTTATAATTATGTCCTACTGTACTAAACACACTATCTAATGTTGGAATCAAATCAACAGTGTATTTCTTGTTTGCTTTACTGTACTAAACAATCTGCTGTTGGAATAAATAAGCAGTACATATCTGCTTATGCTCAATGGTATTAAACAAACCATCTGATGTTGGAATCAACTGAGAAGCACATTTCTGCTATGTTCTACTGTCCTAAACAACTTGATGTTGGAATAAAATTAATGCTTATGTAATTTACGACTGTATTACACATTTCTACACAACATTTATTACAAAATTTGTTACCAACTTAAACATTTGTAATACATATTCAGATGTCTATGTTTTAATATATAAAATGTGTAGTCAATATAAGTGACATTTTTTGTGGAGCCACGAAGCTATGTATGGCCTAACTGACCAATCCCAAAGAAACATTTCACACAAAGGAAAATGACAACTGATTAACATTTCTAACATTTTGTTTATCCTTTCGTAACTCAATTGTACTTACAGAATTTGAAAACATTCCTAACTTGGCACACATTTATACAAATTTACCTTTAAATCTACAATTAATGTCTTGACTTATATTTTTATACCTTAAACCTTTACAGGGCACAGCAGCCAAAAGTGTCTTTACTACCGATTGGGCAAAATGTCTGAAAGCATCCGTGACAACTAAGGGTTATAAACACGCGATCTTGAGACTTTGTGAGACTTCCCATTGTTGACTTCTGGTTTTGCTGATAGCTTGATAGCATGGGCGCCATTTGCAAGTGTTTTCTTTAAATTTGATCAGATTTTAAAAATAGTTTTCAGGGTTTTTATGCTTTGTTTCTCAAAATGGATTTTGACGATTCTGCAAGTGATAGCGGAGATTTTGCTGGGTTCAATTTAAGTGACACTGAAGTGCACAAAGTTGACTCTGAATCGGAGCTAGATATCAGCGTAAGCAGAGTACACACTTCAGATCTCTTGGACTTTGAAGAAAGTGATTCTGATTCTGAAAATGAGGCTGAAGAAAGTAGGGCAGGGCCATCTGGCAACGCAGACAGTTGGAGCAACAAAACAAAAGCATTGAAAATCAAAAGATTTACTGATTTACAGATTTACCATTGAAAGTTTATATGGCTATGATGTGCGCCAAATGAACTACTGTAAGGACACTTGCTTTTCCCAGCATCTTGGAGGCCAGTGAGTAGTTGGCAGAGTGTTTGTAAATAGTGTATAGATGACTGACAATCACAAACAATATGTTGTATTTTGTAAATATTTGTGTTCATGTGTGGATTACTGACAACATTGGATTATTTATTTCACATGCGAGTAAAATAATAAATCTGCATTCATTTTCCTTCATTTTTTTATTTCACAAAAATCTGTTCACCAACATCTTTGATTTGATGTTTTTACTAATGTAACCTTAAATCTTACTGACAAATCTAGCCTGTTCAGAGTTTAAAAAAAAGGAAAAATGTGTGCCTTGTAAAGGGTTAAATTCTCATATATGTCTTTAATTATGTGTGTAATTCTAAACTCCACAAGTATGTTTGAAATGATATTTAGGAATCTTTAATCCACATGCATTTCCCAAAGCATTAGTTTTGGCATCGCCCTACCAAACATTTTAAAGAGAAAGATAAAGAAAACACACATCAGCCATATTTGGTGTAAAACAATGAGGCAGCTAAGGTACGTTTGGACGGATTTGTTTTATCACATAAGTGACTACATCACTGATTAAAATATATATTTTCTGTAAAAAAAATACTTGGTATGGATGTAAGATGAGCAAAACAATAAAACTGGAAACACTATGAAACAGCAGGTATACAAAAGAAAAAAATAGAAAGAAAACAGCATGGTAACACATCAGAAGCAGCAATTATTCATTTACAATCCCATTAACAGAAAAAAGGTATTAATTGAAAATTCTAGAAAATTATGTAAATAATTCATACAATTTAAGCGTAAAAACAGAGTGAAATATGTTCATAAAATGATGTTATCTGATAGGTAAAAATGGCACTGAATGTTGAAACAGAGATATAATAATAATAATAATAATAATAATAGTTGCTAAACATGATTTAAAAAAACTGCAACATTTTGCTTGCATGCCATGAGTAGTAATAAATATGAAGCATTCACATCTGCAAGTCAGAGACAGTTTCAAATCTGACAGTACGTAGACACTACAGTTAAACATGATGCCATTAAAAGACAGCCTGATAGACAGGCTACAGAAGTCAGGGTTTTGTTTCACCCTTTGCCTAGTGGAAGCACACAGGCCCTGCCTCAAACCCAAACTTCTGATCTGGGTTTCCGTAATCCACCGGCTGGAAACTTATTATAGGAAGACGCTCAAGTTTTTTGGTTGAAATCTCAAAAGTTGTAAAGCCATTTTCGCCTCGATCCTGGGAGAAGACATATTAACGAATACAAATAAGAAGCCATTTAACATAAACATTGTTATATTTTAACATTTTCAAGCAATCAAAACATTTTTGTATTCTTGCCATCCATACAGTTAGTCAAGTCTTAGTCAGATAAGACTGAGCTACCGTAATACAGTAGACAGTACTATCTGATTTCTGTTAGCACGGAGTGTTTGGCAGTGCTCACCAAACCAAACATTATGCTAACAGTTTCTGGCAGAGGAGCACAACTGGGAGGGCACAAGCCTTATCCTGGTGCAAGGAAGTGCAACCTAAAGACTAAATGTCATGATAAGACAGACCAGGCCCTAAGCTTTGGTCAGTAACTGGTCTAGGATCTAAGCTCCGACAGGCGGACAGTTAATGCATTGGTTTGCTGATCTGGCAGCTTCTGCAGCTTGTCTTGTTCTAGATATATTTGTGCTACCTTTCCTTTGGAGTAAACTAGGCAGGCTAAGAGAAGGATCATGCTGCATGGGCAACACAAGGTCTCTATTATTCAGCCCAAGTTTTGTGCTATTGGAGAGGTTTTTGTGCCTTTTTTGAAGCACGCTGACATTATGCAATCCATGATAATGTAATGAAATAATTTCAAAGAGCCTGATGGAATTATTACATTTATTCTAGCTATGAATATCACACTAGTACTAAGATATTTTCAAACATATGCTGATATATTTTTTGCAGACCCTTTACCAACTGAACATATTATAAAACAAACATTCCACTTACATAACAATCATTTCACATAACATATAACATGCAACAAATATGACATTTACATTACAATAATTTGACATAACACACAATCATTACAATCATTTCACACAACATGACCTATTCGACAAATATGACATTTGTATTACAATTATTTCATGCAACACACCCCATTCAACAAATATAACAATAACATTACAATGATTTAACAACACACCCAATTCAACAAATATGACATTGTATTACAATCATTTAACACAACACACCCTACGCAACAATTATCACACTTTACAAACATTTTGGACAATACAGCCCTATCACTTCACTTCTTACTATTACTTCACACCTCTGTTTCTTTACATTACTCCACACTCCTAATAATGTCACAATATATAACCTCATGCCAGTCTCCATGGTGAAGGAGTTGCGAATGCAGTTCATAATCCCTCTTACCCACGTTCAAAACACAGCTGCGCGTGATTTGGCAGCAGACCGCGTTGCGCTTGGTTTTAATGAATTGGTATAGGAGCTGGTCATTCAGAAAGCAATGGCAAACTACTGAACGTAAACTTGCTAAGAGACTACAACAGCAATAAAATGCTGGTGTTAACAGCGATCTCCTGTAAAGGATATGCAAAAAAAAACAAAAAACTATAACCTATCACTTTACTCTCCTATCACTCTACACTTCCCTTAGTCTGAATTATTTAGATGGACCTGATTACCCTCCGTCTTCCTTCTCTTCTGCCTCTCATCTTCCAATGAAACACCAGCGCTCACTCAACCAGCGTCCAACCCTTTGTAGACTTGGTCATGATGGGTTGGGCTCTGCAGCTACAGTTTTCTATGTTATGAGGAAGCCAGGCTCACCCCAACCCTCTTTAGTCATCTCCTAGGACATGCATGTCCCACGTCCGATACACCCATCTGGAGATCATCTGCCACATCCTGCACCCATTTTCTTTTTGGCCTTCCTCTTCCCAGACATATACCCCTTTATTATTGTTATCTCCAAACTTTTAAGACGTTTCAAGTGACCAAGATATTTTAGTTTTCTTTGTTTTATCTTCTTTAGTAGCCAACCTTCTTCAATATTCAGATCTTGTCATATGGATGCATTTGTTCTTTTCTGTAACCAAGATATTCTTAGAACCCATTCATATTCAAAGGCATTTATGCGCTGTTCAGCTTGTTTAGTAAGTGTCCAGGTTTCATAAGCATATGTTGCAATTGGAAAGATGCATGATTTAAAAATCTAATATTTGTAGTTCTATCTGTCCCACGCCACAATTTATTCAGTTGTTCATGGTAGATATTAGTATTATTATTCTCTTCTTCCATTATGTCCCTCGCCATCAGGGGAACCCACTCTGACTTCAGAGATACTTGTAATTTACATCCCCAAGTCAAGGACAAGAAATCAACATTTTGGTCCAGCTGTGTAGGGGTTGAACCCGCTAATTCGGTATTAAATAGAAAGAAAAACCAGCGGCTGCAGCAGGATATGACAATATGAATTTGAAACAAATAGGTATATTAAACTCCTGCGAGAAGAAACGTACTAAACAATAACATCAACAACGTTGCACATACCTTACAAGGAGATCCACGGTATCACGAAATACAGGTGAAAATCCGAAATCAGAAGCACTCAATAAATATATAAAATGAATAATAAAATAAAATTAAATAAAATAAACTACACACAAACCGTATTATACACAAACAATACACCGTATTGTACGCGTTTGTGTGTAGTTTATTTTATTATTCATTTTATATATTTATTGAGTGCTTCTGATTTCGGATTTTCACCTGTATTTCGCGATACGATGGATCTCCTTGTAAGGTATGTGCTACGTTGTTGATGTTATTGTTTAGTACGTTTCTTCTCGCAGGAGTTTAATATACCTATTTGTTTCAAATTCATAATTCGGTATTAACACACCTGATGTTTAAGAACAAGCATGCATTGATTATCTTTACATAGATGTAATCATAACAGATAAGAAACAAACACTTACCTTGCAATCATCTTGAATTATCTGCTTTGAATCAAACTTTGCTGTACTAAATTCATAATCGTTGTCACCGAGCAGATGCAGGGCCTTGTCGTGATTATCTCCCTTGGAATCAAACCAGGCTACAGAATTTGTGCAGTAATAGGTGAACCTCTGGACAGCCCGCTCGGACAGCAGTCTCAGCATGTTCATTTGGATGCTGGACACGTAGCGAATCTGAGGATGACAACAACAGAACGAGTTTACATCAACAACAGACAGAATGAGTTTACATCAACAACAGACAGAATGAGTTGGCAGCACATACTTACATCACTGAGAAAACCTTCAGGACAATATACCAAGACACTCTCTTGTCTGGAATCCACAAGGCAAACAAACAGCAGGAGCCCTACAACACTTGGAGAAGAGAATTACAGACAGAGACAAACAATATTGGAGAGATGTAGAGGCGCTGCAGGGGATAGCAAAAGATAGAATGGTGTGATTGAGTGCCTATTTCCCAATGGGAGAAGAAGAAGAAGAAGAAGAAGAAGAAGAAGAAGAAGAAGAAGAAGAAGAAGAAGAGAACCATCTGAAAGACTAGCTCTAAGCCCAACATACCTGCAGTCATGTCACCTAAGCCTAGAACATGACAGAGTCTGGTTGATGTAGAGACCTTTCTTCTGACCCGATATCAAAGTACCGGTTACATGGGGACAGGGTTCAAGAGCATTCCCTCTCCTCTCCAGGCTAAAAATCCAGTAGTGTGTAATGGTTACGGAAATGACATATGAGAAGAGGCATACTAAGATGTAATCAGGCCGTGGTTCCACACATCATGCAAAGGCAGGCTGGGATTTGGACTAGATTGCTAATTCCGATTCAATTTAATATTTACAAAAAGATGATTGTTCAACCTGCATCTACAGCGTCGGTTATAATTGAGATCCATTTTTTTGGCAGATTTTTATTATCTTTCCTTTCTTTGCTCTCTTTTGAGTTATTCCTAAACAGGAGTGGTTCAGTTTCCATCTGTGCTTGTCGAATTCAGCTGAGTCTTATAGAGCTCATGCTGATTGGCATTTTCTTTATTGCACTGAAGTGGCCCTGATGAGAACCGGTCCCATGGAGGACTTGCCAGATTCATTAGCACACCCCCCCCCCCCCCCCCCCCCCCCAGTTGTTCGTTACTTCCTCTTTTTTTGGGCGCTCGCTCACTTTGAACTCAAGCATCCCTGGGAAGGTTAACCCGGTCAACAAATGCCTGCAGAAGTCGGATGTGTCGGCCTAACGGCGCAAGAATGCAGCTCTGCTGTAAACAGGCACAACACAATCACGTCCGAAAAAAAAAAAAAAACTCAGGATGAACGCAGATGAAGAAGAACTCAAGCATAGTCCATACACACTACTTCTAGAAGTGCTGGACCGAATTTTGCGTGTGGATTAGCTTTCCCTATTAAGTGTCCCTCGCCATCAGGTAAAACCATTCCAACTTCAGAGGTACTTGTAATTTACATCCCCAAGTCAAGGACGATGGGTCAACATTTTAGTCCAGCTGTCCGGTGAAGGGGTTGAACCCCTTACCTCGGCACCAGCACACCGGTGTTTAAGAACACGTGTTCTTATCTATTCGGCCATACCTCTAATTGCTTCCTCTAAAAGGACAGGTTTTTGTCAGGATAGATTCGGTTTTTTCCACAGGTTTGAGATATTTCATTGTCAGCGGATTCTAAACAAACATCAAAAGGGAATATTCATATGGCAAGGAATAAGTCAGCATGGCCGAATGGATAAGAACGCATGTTCTTAAACATCCGGTGTGCTGATGCTGAGGTAAGGGGTTCAACCCCTACACAGGACAGTAGGACTTAAAATGTTGACCTATCATCCTTGACTTGGGGACGTAACTTACAAGTACCTCTGAAATAGGAGTGGGTTTGTCTGATGGCGAGGGACACTGTTAATAGGGAAAGCTAATCCACACGCAAAATTCAGTCCAGCACTGCTAGAAGTATTGTGTATGGACAACGCTTGAGTTCAAAGTGGGCTAGTACCAAATAAAAAATATGGCCAGGAAGGTTTATGATAGAGAATGAGTCAGACAAGAATCAGTCAATCACTAATGTGTCATCTCCACACTGAATCTAAGCTGCATTGAATCTCCAACACACACCATCCTGCATCTTCATGGTGCTTTCAGATAAGCTTCTTCCAGTCCTATCTCTTGATGTTGTCCACAGATCTCTTGTCTTCCTGTTGCACATTTCTCCTCTACCATTCCTCTTGGTACATCCTTTAGCAAGGAGCTGTGTCTTTTTATATCTCTCCAATGGGGAACAGAAGGAAGAAGAAGAAGAAGAAGAAGAAGAAGAAGAAGAAGAAGAAGAAGAAGAAGAAGAAGAAGAAGAAGAAGAAGAAGAAGAAGAAGAAGAAGAAGAAGATGAAGAAGATGAAGAAGACGACAAAGAAGAAGATGACAAAGAAGATAATGACAAAGAAGATGATGACAAAGAAGACGACGACAAAGAGGACGATGATGAATAAGAAGACAAAGAAAAAGAAGAAGAAGAAGAAGAAGAAGAATGATAATAAGAATAAAAGTAAGAAATAGAAGCAGAAAACGAAGAAGAATAAAGAAGAAGAAGAAGAAGAAGAAGAAGAAGAAGAAGAAGAAGAAGAAGACAATCATCCCAGAGGCCTATAGTCTTGATGATGAAAGATAAATCAATCCTATTATACTTGTTATCTTACTGTGGGTAATGGCTATTTTTAGCACTGTTTAATTTGGTCCATATTTGCCAGATTGAAGGTGAAGAGCAGTTTTAGATTTAGAGCCAAATGTGCCATTTGGCCAGTATTTTTCGAGTTTGTGTGGTATACTGTTAATAAAATAAATCCAAATATTTCATGGTATTCCCATAGCTCTGCAATCAGATTTTCATCAAATGAAACCATAAGTCAGGCACGTTAATGAAGTTGATAGCGAACCCCACAGATATTGTCATGAGCAGGGTCGAATGCGGGTTTATTGCCTGGGCTAGCCACTTGCCTAAATAAGGGAAAGATTGGCCACCTATTCTTTCGTGCTCTCGGCCTACAAAATGGTAATGGCGCTTTCACATCAGACGCATAACAGGAAACTGCTTTGAGGCAATTAATTATTAGTAAAAATTGAATGAAACCAAACAAAATAATTTGAATGATAATACTACAACTTACAGGATATCCTCCTGGTAACTCACTGAAGAACTTCACTTTCTGGGGCTTATCATAAGTCCGCTCTTCAGCCTAAAAATAGCAAATAATAAAATTAAAACATAATATTAAGCAGTTTAAATATTTTGCAAATAATAACATCATTAAATATTTTGCAAATAACAAAACCAAAATATAATATTAAGCAGTTTAAATATTTTGCAACTGTTAACAATTTACTACCGTCTCGTTTCCAGCAGTTTAAATATTTTGCAAATAATAACATCATTAAATATTTTGCAAATAACAAAACCAAAATATAATATTAAGCAGTTTAAATATCTTGCAACTGTTAACAATTTACTACCGTCTTGTTTCCTTTGCACAACTAGAAGTGGCTCTATTTTAGCCTCACAAAAACATATACACAATTGAAATTGAAAGTGTTTGTAAGCACAGGAATGCTTGTGCAGTTGAAAGACTTTAAAAACACTCTCCTCTGTGATTTCTCAACATCTCCTAAACTACACTTGTAACATAAAAATAGAAAGAGTTTCATATACTGCATTCAATGAACAAGAAACGATTGAAAAAAATATAGTGATGCTTTAGCCATTAGGCGGTTCCAGCTAGTTTTGTGCAAAACATAAAGAGATTATTTTAAATTTGAAATTACTATGGAGATAACAAATGCTCTACATTTGAACAATACCTGTGACTATGTGTTTTAAGTATTTAAGTCAGAGTATTATTCATTTTAGGACATCCAGGATCTACAGCGGGTAGCAGCGAACTGCCGGACATGGAGAGCCATGACTTCTGCCCTATGCGCTGCCTTAGGCTCAAGAGGAAAGACTAACTAACTAACTAATTATTCATTTATTCACTTCATATGATATATAACTGCAGTATGCACCTGACGAGGTGACATAAATAAAACTAACATATTATACTATCTACATTACACAGTAATTATATTAGTAACATAAAGAAAACTTACATATTCTGTAAAGTACACTGTGCTATCATTTTATAATCTACATAAAGAAAACTTACACATTCTTCCAAGAACAACATATTGTCATATTAGAGACATAAAGAAACTTACAGATTTGGATTTTGGGGTTGGGTAGACGCAAGTCTCTACAATTTCCGTCATGTTACACCAGACTTGGATAGCGTCATCGATGGAGCCCAGATTTGGATCTATCCAATACCAGCCTGCCAGAGTTCAACAAATCTCTACAATATAGTCTCAATATATTTTATATGATAAAATATGTACAGTGAAACAATTATAACTTATGGTACACAGAATGAATATGATCAGAAATTTAGTTAGACAAGTACAGATAGGGTCGTTTAAATTTGAATAACAAAAGTGTTGAAATAGGCAACATCTCATTTGTATCTTATTTTGTTCCTCCAATCTTTGTTTCATCATTTTGTCAGTTGACTTGTCTTGAATCTCCATGAAGTTGTGTCGGGACTAATGGAAATGGTGAAATCTGAAGAATAATAAATAAACTTAGACTGTGTTATTATGACTAAAAAAAAAAAAACAAGTCTCCAAGCAGCAACCTGGGATGGGTCTGTGAAGTGTTGGAGCCATGGCATTCTATAGCCTTGAATGCATAGAGGAAGAGGTTACCAGTCTTTACCTCTCTTAGCGAAAGGTGAGCACAGGCATCAAACTCTTCTTCAACCATACTCACGACATTATCAGTGCAACCTGATGATGATTACACCAACATATCTATTTCCTAACATCGTGACCCAAAATATCGTGACAGCAATTATGCTGTCTTCATCTGCTTCTTGAATGGCCACCTCATTTGTTTTACCCTATGTCCATGATATTCTAATTATTTTCTTCAGAAACCACATTTCTGCTGCCATCATATGTTTTTCAGATTACCTGTTCATTATTCACATATCACATACTTATAGCAGTACATCAGAAAGAGGCAGTCTGCACCTTTTGGCCACATTATGAGAAGACAAAATCAGAAACATGTTGTGACAACTGAAAACGTTTGTGGAAAAAGAGGTGGAAGAAGACAATGGGAGACAATTCTTGACAGTCATGTGTCATGACATGGAAGGGAGTCAACATACAAACTGATATATGATGTTGGAGATCACAAGATGTGGAGAAGCATGGTCACCCACATCGGTCGACATGGCACTTGATGATGATAGCAGTACAGTTTTTATCTTGTTTCGTCTTCATTTGCCAAGTTGGTGCAGTGGTTATGACTCTCCAACTTCTGTTGTCAGATATTTTGATGAAGCCGGTGACAGTGACAGTGGGAGTCAATGTAACTATTCTTTTTCTTCTTCTGTTTCTTCATCATCTTGTTGCATTTATGTCTTAATTTACCTGGTTGGAGCAGACATCAATGGTTATTATTATTGTTTTTCTTTCTGTTTGCTCACTTTTGAACCTGAAAGTAGTCTAAGCTGGACTGAATTTTGTGTGGGATAATCTTCCCTATTATCAGTGCCGCATGCCATCAAGAGAACCCACTTTTGACTTCAGAGGTACTTGTAATTTACATCACTAAGTCAAGGACGAGAAGTCAACATTTCAGTTCAAATAACCGATTTAAGGGTTGAACCCGCTACCTCGGCATCAGCACACTGGAGCACACCATTCAGCCATGCTGACCATCAATGATTGTGACTCTGTAACCTCTCTGCTGTCTGATATGTTGATGAAGTTGGTGTCTGCGCCAGTGGGAGTTACTATCGCTACTCTTTTTCTTCTTCCTCTTCTTCTGTTTCTTCCTTTTCTTCTATTTCCTCATCTTCTTCTTCTGTTTCTTCCTCATCTTCTGCTGTTTCTTACTCTTCTTCTCCAGTTTCTTCCTCTTCTTCTATTTCTACTTCTGTTTCTACCTCTTCTTCTGTTTCTTTCTCTTCTTCTGTTTCTTTCTCTTCTTCTTCTGTTTCTTTCTCTTTTATGTCTTCTGTTTCTTCCTAGGTGCCTCACCTAGAGAAGACATCAGTGATCATGACTCTCCAATCCTCTCTATAATCTGATATTTTGAGAAAGATGGTTTTGCTTATACTATTATTTGCTGTCCAGCTATCCCCATTATTCACCTTTCTCTGACTGTCTCTGCCTCTCTTGTCTTCTATGTCCCTACATAAAGCTAATTTAAAGTCTCTATAAATAACTTGGACAGTTTCTGAGGAAAGTTCAAAGAATACCATGGACAGGACAGAAAAACCAGTGAGCAAGTCTCGCAAGAAGCAAATGAAAACCATAAACTGATTAGAGAAATTGGATGTCGATAGTCAACATATGTTTAGCACATTATAAGAAGAAATAAACAAGAGAACTTGATGACAACTGGCAAGATTGAGTCAAAAAGAACAAAGAGAAGGCAGAGCAAGTAAATATCTGGATGGCTTGGCCACATAGCATGGTCAAGACCACAGAGTTGATACACGACTCTGTGATCATGTGAGATGTCGAATCATGACCGTCCATGCTTATCGGTGTGGCACATGATAATTTTGCTAAATAACTTTAACAATGTTTCTTATTTAATAGGAATGAACAAACCAGTTTTGAACTCTGGATGGCCAAGTTTGATTCCCCTGCAAGACATCGCTGGGTTTTCTCTCTTTCCTTCAGGGTATCTAAAACTGTCCACATCCTTCTTCAGAGCATCAATGTGATTCAGCATCACCTTAGACACTTCTTGGATGACCTCTCCTACCTGAAAGAGCAAACATGACCATCAATCAATCAACCAATCAATCAATCAATCAATAATGTGCCGTCTCCACAATGAAGGATGACTGCAATGGATCTCCAACACTGTCTGTCTTTCCCTGACTGTACATTTTTTCAGATTAATGTTCGTCCATCTCACTTGATGTTATCTTCCCACTTGTATCATTGTTTGCCCTCAACCTTACCCTCCAGTATGATTTTTATAAAAGTGTTAAGTCTTTTAACATGGCCAAAATATTTCACTTGCCTCTTTTTTTTATATTAAAATGTCACTTAAAAGTTGACAGGGTCGACTTCATTGCACCAGGTTTTTATCCCATATGACTCGGTCTTTCCGCAGTGCGGAAAGCATCGCACAAAGCATGAACTCCCTAGCTCTAGAGACAACCCTCTTTTTTATTTCTGTCATCAACTCTCTTTTCATTTCCAGTTTTCCTAGAACCTCTGTATTTGATTATTTTTGTTTTCATGAAAGACAACATATCCACATATCCAAGGCCTCTGTTCGACTTTCTAGTTGTTTGTATAATATGCAGTCATACATGATGGGCAGGTAATTCTGTTCCCTCATCTTCTGCAATAATGATAAAGGCTGGGAAATGTATAACAGTGTGGCACACGCTGTCACTGAAATAAGCGGACAGCCTTGTACCTGAGCAGAGCAGAGGATTAACTTGGACTGATAGGTGGAAATGGCTGTCAAAAGGCAGAGGTCACACCCTCCTATTTGGATATGGAAGGCTGGGGAAAACCACCACAATATTTTCCCAGGAGTGGGCTTATGAGCAGGTTACAAATCTGAAGAAGTGAGGGGTTCAGAAGCTGCTTGCCCAATTTCAGAATGAATTATCTTTGGTGTTCAGGTCACCTGATCCCTGAATAGAGCTAGCATTTGTTGGAGTGGGTGAACATACTTAAATCGTGGTGGTTTTCTCCAACATTTCCCAACATTGTGGCGGTTTTCTTCAACATTTCCCAATACTGTGGTCGTTTTCTCCATTTCCCAATATTGTGGTGGTTTTCTCCAACATTTCCAAATATTGTGGTGGTTTTCCCCAGTCTTCCACATCCAAATGATATTAAGGTGGCTTTACCCAGTTTTTCCAATACTGTGGTGGTTTTCCCCAGTCTTCCATATCCAAATTGAAGTGTGTGACCTTCGCCTTTGAGTGATCTCTTACCAAAATACCGTTGTTAGGGGGGCTGTTTTGTGGAGCTTCCTAAGCTCAGAAACCACTGGGTGTGGAAGATCAGTACTGGAACTACACATCTGCAGTCAGGCATGTTAGGGTGTAGCCAGGTCATGACTCAGCACAGAACACAGAATGGCTGAGATTAGGTTGAGTTGAGTTGAGCTGAGTTGCACCGAGTGGAGTCAAGAACTTACATCACAACACTCAGGACATTTCCGAATATGCTCCATCCTCATCTTCAACAACCAGCGAGGAGTCCCAATACTAATGGTCCCCGTTTCAGTCTGATTATCTGTCTGTCTGACCTCTCCTCTGATCCTCTGTCACTCCCTGCAGCAACATTCTCTCCAGGTCATAATGATCCATCTGTTCTTCTGCACTATGCACATGATCACAAAGTTCCTGAAGTGACTGCAGACATAGAGCACCGTCTGCATAAAACCCTGGACACAGTTAAGGGTCACAGGCTGACCAGAAGAAATTCAAGGATGGCTCATGCAGAGGACACAATCAGAGAAGTGTGTATGTTTAAGACCATTGGGAGAAGAGTGGGTCAGAATGCTGAGATGAGGTCTAGATGTCATATTTCCTCCACCAGTTTTATGTATATCACTGTCAACAAACTCCAACTAAATGCCTAAAGGGGAAAGATGAAAGACTGATAAGATTTTAATATGAGGGGAGCTTCAAATCAAAACCTTCAAAGTGTGATAGACATTACAATAACCACAACACTGTCTTGTAATCTGACAGTATTGTTGTTAAGGATGTCAAGAATGTTAAACATGTGACATCACAGTGTAGATGAACACAGTGATATCATAAGGACAGTATAAAGATGGCCGCCCCACTTTCGACATGCACCAAAGAGGAGCAGCATTCTGTTATCCATATTTTGATCAGTGAAGGGGTGAAACCTACAGAAATACATCGGCGAATGAAGGTCCAGTATGGTGATGCATGCCTATCAGTTCAGCAAGTGTATGAGTGGAGTGGGAAGTATCAAAACAGCGTGTCTTCTTTGACAGACTGTCTACAACTGGGTCAGGCACACCGAGTAGTAACTTCACTCCAGAGTTGATTTTTCTACAGGAATCCAAGCACTTTATCGCATTGAAAGCAGTGGTGACTACATCGAAAAATGATACATTTGTTCTTTACTTTATCAGAATATATTCACCAAAAACAAAAACTTAAAATTTTTAATTTAGAAATCTCCTCGTATAAAGGAAACTGTTTGGCAGAGCCCTCCAAGCTGATATCTTGCAGGGTATGCTAGACTGGTACTGAAGCTTCACATCTGCAGTGAGACATACTAGGATGAACCAGATCTTGATTCTTCTTCTTTGTACACCTTCAGACATCATCATCTTCCACTTTTGCCATGAAGGGTCGTGGGGAGGAACAGTTGACGTTCCAGCACCTGATGGATGGCACTGGATAGTGTCATTCCGTGTGATTGTACAATATTTTTGAACTGTCAATCCATTTTCTTCTTGGGTATCTTCCTGCTCTTGTATCAGATCTTTGATATAGTGCCAGTGCTGGTAAGTTGATGGTGTTACATTCTAACTAACAGCCAAACCATTTGATCAGCTGCCTTTCAATATATGTGGCACAAGGTGTTGATCTCATTGTCTGTCTGATAAGATCATTTCTTATTCGGTCTCAGATAGTTGAGTTGGTAGCTCTCCTCAGGTATCTCATCTTGCATGTGTTAATTTTGCATAAGTCTGACATTGGTAGCATAGGGTTGGTGTGAATATGCTATTTATCATCTGTCGTTTTGTGGACTTCGCTATATTTGGATGTTTCTGTATGAGAGATAGATGATATTAAGTGGCCATACTTTTTAACATCTGATTTTCGATTTCTCTGTCTATTCTGCCCTCTTCAGTGATCATACTGTCTAGATACCTCCAGACATCAATATTAGTAAACCCAAAGAAAGCAGTAGTAGACTTGAGCTTGTTGACATCTCCATAGAGTTTGACATCGCACTGTTTCCTCACAACACACACTGATCAGATGAGATTAACTGATCAAGTGCCATGGGATGATTAATCACCTTAGGCGACTTTCAGTATCTGCCATAGGCTTATAAACAGTAGTTGTCCCTAAGCAACCCCCTTTAAATTCATATACAATATAACGTGCCTCTACGTATTAACTTTTAAGTTATAACTGTGATGCCCCTACTTCCCATTTTCCGTCATACATATTTGTTTGGTCCAGACCTTCTTCTTGTTTGACTTGAATCTGTTAAGTTTCGGTTAGTAACATTTGCACCACGAGTTTTACTTATGTTACATGTCACTGTCAAAACACTGCAGCCCGATGTCTCAAGGGGACAGACGAAAGACACATCAAATGTTTGTTTTTTGTCACTCACTCGCTTGTAACTCAAGCGTAGTTCATACAATTTGGTTTAACAATTAGCAAAAAGAAGACAGAGATTATGTCACAGATTATGTCACAGATTATGTCACAAGGTGCACATGGGGTACCATCAATCTTTATTGACGACGTCGAACTAGAGATGGTAGACCATTTTACATATCTAGGATCAGTGGTAAATAGCAAATTATCCCTAGATCAGGAAATCAACATCCGGATTGGTAAGGCAGCAACAACAATGAACAGGTTAAGAAAAAGAGTCTGGGAGAACAGGAAGCTTACTGCCAAAACAAAAGTCCTTGTCTATCAAGCCTGTGTCCTTAGTACTCTTCTTTATGGCAGTGAAACCTGGACAACTTACTCACACCAAGAGAAACGTTTAAACAGCTTTCATATGCGGTGTCTGCGAAGAATTCTTGGTATTAAGTGGCAAGACAAAATCACAAATACTGAAGTATTGGAAAGATCAGGTTGTGTGACGGTTTATTCCATGCTCAGTCTTCGTAGACTTAGATGGATAGGACATCTTAGGAGGATGGATGATGGTAGAATACCAAAGGACATCTTTTTTGGTGAATTACAGATGGGTAAGAGATCTCAGGGTCGGCCTCTACTACGATACAAAGATGTGTGTAAGCGGGACATGATTGATACAGGCATTGATAATGCACATTGGGAGCAAGTCGCTGCTGAACGTGTTGCATGGAGGGCAAACATCAGAAATGGAATAAAGACAAAGGAGAAAATTATTGCAGATAAGTCACACACCGAGCGTGTGAGACGTAAGATGGTGCATGATGGTGGAAATGACCATGTGTTCACATGCACCCACTGTGAACGGACATTTACAGCGCGAATTGGCCTTATCAGTCACATTCGCTACCGCCATAGGTAAAAGTTATTATGCCTTTTTAAAGCACAAACTATCGTCTGTCAAGACGGCAAGGTGCCAATGGAGTTCATACACACTACTTCTAGTGCTGGACTGAAATTTTGCACGTGGATTAGCTTTCCCTATTAACAGTGTCCTTTGCCATCAGATAAACCCACTCAGACTTCAGAGGTACTTGTAATTTACATCCCCAAGTCAAGGACGAGAAGTCAACATTTTAGTCCAACTGTCCGGTGTAGGGGTTGAACCCCTTACCTCGGCATCAGCGCACCGAATGTTTAAGAACACACATTCTTGTCCATTCAGCCATGCTGGCCTCCAGATTTTATTTGAAGATAAAGAAAATAAAGGTGTACCTGAACTTCAACTCCATCTTGTTGCTTGGCCAGGAGTTTGGCTCTGACACTGGCCAAATCATCATCAATGTTCATGCTGTCAGCAGATCTCCTCCTCCTCTTCTTCCGCCTCCTCCGTCTGGATGAATCTTCGTCACCCTGGGTATTCTGCAGACCCAGGTTTTGAGGTGAAACTCCCAGAACTTCACCAGGTGGACCTGGAGGGCCCGGTTGACCCTGTATAAAGTGAGTGACAATATTTATTTATTCTTCTTTTAACATTATCGATACTTATTTATTCTTCTTAACTCTACTGATACTTATTTATTCTTCTTAACTTTACTGATAATTATTTATTGTTCTTAACATTATCAAAACTTATTTATTCTTCTTAACTTTATCGATACTAATTCATTCTTCTTAACTCTATCTTGAAAAGAAAATGTCTAGCTTTTAAAAAAAAATATTCTCTACTTATCCAGATACTCTACAGCTATCTTTTTAGAGCAACATGCTAGAGATATTTTAAATACCTTGTTTCATTATCAGGAGTGTCTATTTGTTTCTTGTCTATGATAGCATGTGATTCTTCTTCTTCTTCTTCCTCAGCATTCTTCTTCTGTCCTTTATCTCCCACACTATTTACTTATGATACCTAAACTTTTCCATTCACTGTATGCTACTTAAACTCTTCTACTCACTGTATGCCACCTAAGCTCTTCTATTCAGTGTATGCTACCTAAACTCTTCTATTCACTGTATGCTACCTAAACTCTTCTATTCACTGTATGCTACCTAGACTTAACTCATTATATGCTACCTAAACTCTTTTACTCACTGAATGCTACCTAGACTTTCAACTCATTATATGCTACCTAAACTCTTCTACTCACTTTATGCTACCTAAACTCTTCTATTCACTATATGCTACCTAAACTCTTCTATTCACTATATGCTACCTAAACTCTGCTACTAAAACTTTCCCACTAGCTGTATATTGAAGTAAAGGAACATCAAATGACTGATAACTTACATTTAGACCCATCTCTCCTTTAGGTCCAGTCGCACCCTGAAAAACAAGCAAATAAATTGTAACCACTTCAAGATTTCAAATTATACCAAAGATTGTATACTGATCAAATTCAAAATAGACATTTAAAAACAAGAAAAATAACATACTTCTAATAGAAGGTGATGGACCAACTGGAGACATGGAGCCACCCATGTCTGCATTCTTTTATGATTCAGTGAGCATGTTCGGAATGGTTGTTTGCGTAGACAGTGAATGGAATTTGTATGTACGCCAATGCTGCAGTATGTTACTTTCATATTTGTGCCTGGCCACGCGGGTGTCAAGGGTAATTAGAGCAGGAGTTTGGTGAGCTTAGCTGGCAATAAATACATAAATAGTCTAAAATGAAGTGTGTAAGGAAAATAACATGAAAATTAGAATAAATATAACAGAGGTAAAGACTATAACCATAGAAGAAAACAGAAATATTCATTTAAAAGAACACCCGCTGAAACAAGTAAAGAGGTTCAAGTACTTAGGAAGTTTAATAACATAAAATGGTGAATCAGAAGACGAGATTGAAAATAGATGTAATAAAGGCAAACAAAGTCATTGGGTAAATGGCATCAATACTTAAGAACCAAAACATGTCAGTAGATATTAAAAAAGCACTCTACAATACAATCTTCCTGCCAACTCTATTCTATCTGTCAAACCTGGACAATGACAGAAAAAGAGAAAAGAACAATTACAACAATGGAAATGAGATTCTTGAGAAGAATTAAAAACAGAGAAAATCAGAAATGATGAAATCAGGTTGTAGCAGCGATACATTTCAATAGAGAACAGCAAGTTAAATGGTTCGGCCACATAACTAGGCTACCAACTAACAGTATACCACAACAAGCAATGATATACAGATGAAATGGAACCAGAAGAACTGGCCGACCATGTAAATGATGGACAGAGAGAATAGCTTAGTCCGTGGGAATCTCGATATATGAAGCCCATAAACGGGCACTCTCTGCTGTTTATGCTTCACCTCGACACTGCAAGGTACAAGAGGAGCAAGATGAGATGAGATGAGCAATATTGTATTATATGAAGAATACATGTGTGTTTATTTATGAACTGTCTTAGTGTCCTCAAATAGGATCCCCAATTGACATTTCTGTGTATTAGCTACCTGTGTAATAGCTACCTGTGTGATAGCTATCTGTGTGATAGCTACCTGTGTGATAGCTACCTGTGTGATAGCTACCTGAGTAATAGCTACCTGTGTGATAGCTACCTGTGTGATAGCTACCTGTGTAATAGCTACCTGTGTGATAGCTACCTGTGTAATAGCTACCTGTGTAATAGCTTTCTGTGTAATAGCTACCTGTGTAATAGCTTCCTGTGTAATTGCTACCTGCGTAATAGCTTCCTGTGTAATAGCTACCTGTGTAAAAGCTACCTGAATAATAGCTCCCACCAGCAGCCTACTCTTAAATAAAGTTGTGCAAGTTTGGGGTGTTGTTTGAGCTACTTCACATGACACAAGTTATAAGCCAAGTAACGGATCCGTCTGTAACCACTTAACATGCATCAAGTACATGATGCTAGACTCATGTTTCTATAGAATGATCGGCACTCAGTGCGTGAAGTGGTTACCAGTGAACCAGCCACATTTACTTCTCAAGACAATTCCTGGTACCAGTTTAAGACCGGGTCGACCTGGAAGCTCCGGTTAATTCTAAAAATCAGAATTCACCTGATGCAGATCGACTCCATGACCACTGGGCTGGCAGGCGAGTGGCTGGCCACTCTGCTACCGCGGCTCATGACGCAAGATATACTTACAGTGAAATGACCAGAACGAGCAAGACATATGTAGCAACATAATACAGACAAGTCCCACTTTATAGTCACATTTTACATATGAGTACATGTAGAAAAACAGAGCTTTATTTACTCACATATTCTCCTTTGGGACCTGGTGGACCTTCAGGGCCCTATGATTTGAAAAACAAAGAACATGTTAATACAGTTTCTCCAAGTCAATTCTTATATTACTCTACCCATCACAATTATTATGTCTGACAGATTTTGTCCCAGTTAGTTTGTATATTACTCTCCCATCCAGCTAGTATGTTTAATAGTTTTTGTCCCAGTCATTTCTTATATTACTCTACCCATCACAATTATTATGTCTGACAGATTTTGTCCCAGTTAGTTTGTATATTACTCTCCCATCCAGCTAGTATGTTTAATAGTTTTTGTCCCAGTCATTTCTTATATTACTCTACCCATCACAATTATTATGTCTGACAGATTTTGTCACAGTCAATTCTTATATTAATTACTCTACCCATCACAATTATTATGTCTGACAGATTTTGTCCCAGTCAATTCTTATATTACTCTACCCATGACAATTATTATGTCTGATAGATTTTGTCCCAGTCAATTCTTTTATTACTCTACCCATCACAATTATTATGTCTGACAGATTTTGTCCCAGTCAATTCTTTTATTACTCTACCCATTACAATTATTGTCTGACAGATTTTGTCCCAGTCAACTCTTATATTACTCTACCCATCACAATTATTATGTCTGACATTTTGTCCCAGTCAACTCTTATATTACTCTACCCATCACAATTATTATGTCTGACAGATTTTGTCCCAGTCAACTCTTATATTACTCTACCCATCACAATTATTATGTCTGACATTTTGTCCCAGTCAACTCTTATATTACTCTACCCATCACAATTATTATGTCTGACAGATTTTGTCCCTGTCAACTCTTATATTACTCTACCCATCACAATTATTATGTCTGACAGATTTTGTCCCAGTCAATTCTTTTATTACTCTACCCATCACAATTATTACGTCTGACAGATTTTGTCCCAGTCAATTCTTATATTACTCTACCCATCATAATGACTACCTTGAGAAAACTGTGTCCCAGTCAGTTATTACTTTAACCACCTCTGTCCCAGTTACTGCTTTAATACATTCTAATCTAGATAGTGGTTAATATTGTTCACACTGAATCAGGCAATTGTGATGATAATATAACAATCACCAGGTACAGAACAAGTTAATGATTTAAAAACAAAAGCAGTATATGAATTCACTAGAAAATGATAGCTCAAGGACTACTGATGTCTAGCACTTTACAACAGCAATCTTAGTGGGGCTTAGATCTAATGGACTACTGTTGTCTAGCACTTTACAACAACAATTCTAGTGTGGTTTAGGTCTAATGGACTACTGATGTCTGGCACTTTACAACAGTCCTAGTGGGGCTTAGATCTAATGGACTACTGATGTCTGGCACTTTACAACAACAGTCCTAGTGGGGCTTAGATCTAATGGACTACTGATGTCTGGCACTTTACAACAACAGTCCTAGTAGTGCTTAGATCTAATAGACTACTGATGTCTGGCACTTTACAACAATCCTAGTGTGGTTTAGATCTAATAGACTACTGATGTCTAGCACTTTACAAATACAATCTCAGTGGGATATCAGTGGGGACGGAGCGCTTATGGGAATGTCCCGAATGCTGTGATGTCGGTTCCTAAATCAATCAATCAATCTATCAGCGGCAGCTACAAAAGCACCAGCAATAAAATCATCATCATCAGGTGTAGCAGCAGCAACAAAAACATTAGCAGCAGCAATAACATCAACAGCAGCAACAACAATGAAAACAACCAACAAAAACAATAACAACAAAAACAGCAATAGGAAGTCGAACACAAGACTACTGTGTCTGTGCACCACTAAGCTACCTGTGATTTTTTTCTATAAGAAAGCAGACAGCTCATTTACAGAGGGACAGAAGTGACAAGATATGAAGATTGGTAATAAGTTCTACTTGTGTGTGCTATGATTACATGCCCACTGGGACATCAGTAGTAAATGCAAGAATAAGACATTTTAAGACCTTACCCGTGGACCTGGCTGACCATCCAGACCTGGTGGACCTCTGGGACCTGGTGGGCCCTGAATAAGAGAGAGCACAATTTGAAGATATGCTTTGATACATTAAAAACAAAAATTTACTGCATGCACACACATACACATGCATGTATGCTCACACACACATACCTTTTTCTAAGTGTGGAAACACACTGGGTAAGGCTCAAAGAATACAGTTTGTCTCTTTCTTCTGCAGCTTATCTTGTTCCAGATGTATTGGTGTTACCTTTCTTCTGGGGTAAACTAGGCAGGTGGAAAGAGGGATCATGCTGCATGGGTAATACATAGTTTCTTAATTCAGCTCAGGCTTTGTGTTATGGAGAGGTACAACTCCATTTTACAAAATATCGTCTATCAGACGATAAGATGCCAGTCTCCATGATTATGTATAATGTGCTAATTTAGTAGTCTCTTCCAGGCAGCCAATCATTACACTCTTTGGCAGTCCAAGACATTTGCAACATTCATTTCATAAACCTCATCTTTGCTGTCTCCAAGCTTGTCCTAAGTTGTTTGTTCACATTACAAGATCCATGCCATACAGCAGAACAGATTTGAAATAACATTTCAGTGCTCTATTTCAGTAATCTTGCAATGGAAAACTACTGAACATAAACATGCCAAGAAATCACGAACAGCTAACATTTCTGGGATTGACTGCAACATCCTGTAAAGGATATGCAAATAATTTTTAACTTTATTTCTGTCATTCAGTGAAAGTTACATTGAATAAGATACTTTTAATTTTCTAAAATGCAATTTTTGCCTTGCCTATTCTGTTCTTAATCTATGTCTCACATCTTCCATTTGACTTTATGATTGCATCTACATGTCTCAATTTATTGACTTCGTTAAGCACTTTTTCTTTCTATTATAACATTTTAATGTTATCCTTTTTCTCTGATGTAGCCATTGTTTCTGTTTACTTGATATTCAAGGAAAACCCTCTTTTTTACTCTTTATTACTAAAATGATCCAACAGTTGGTGCAAATCTTTCACAATCTCTGCTATCAATACTGCGTCATTTAGTAAGTAAATTATGCACAGATAAAGCAGGCAGTCTTCGTGGCGAAGTGGTCATTCTGCCTGCCTCACACTCCAAAGAGTGTGGATTTGATTCCAGGCTATGTCCCACATTTAATTAATTTAATCTCTGTCAATGACAAAATTAATAACGATCTGGTCACAGTAATGTTACATATTGTTGTGTGTTTATGTGTGTATTCATTACATGATAATGTACATGTAAAGACTTAAGAAGAAACTAATCATAGAAACACAACTAGGGTGACCTATTCATAAACAACAAAGGATATTAAATTACTATCACTTAACAATACTTACTGGCAATCCGATATCTCCTTTTGGTCCTTCCAAGCCTCTGGGTCCTGGCTCACCCTTTGAGCCAGGTGGTCCCTCTGGTCCTGTGTTGCCAATTGACCCTCTGTGGCCCTGAGATGCAGTGTTAAACAGTGAATGCATGTTGGTTTGTACACATACATAAAAAAAATACACAAACCATAATCAAAGATCGGTGCTGTAGCAAAGGGGTTACAAATGCAGTTTGCAACTCCGCATATTGCGTTCGAGACACAGCTGGGGGTATTTGGAAGCAGGCTGCCTCATGCTGGTTTTCATGTAATGGCATGAGTGCTGGTAATTCAGAAAGCAATGGCAAACTACTGAACCTAAACTTTTCAAGAAATCACAAACAATGCTGGGGTTAACTGCGAGGTCCTGTAAAAGATACGCAACTAACTATAGGGTGTATTGTTAATGACTGTGCAGTGTTTGAAAATATTGCTGGTTCAAGCTTTATATTCACCCTCTGTAAAGTTCATGCAACATTATAATAGGTAAATACAAAACTTGGACCGGCAATATTTCCAAACACTGCACAGTGATGAAAAATACATCCTCTATAACTAAATGTAATAAAAGGGAGCCGGAGTAACAGATATGACCAGCATGTCTGTCTGTCAGCCCTGTGTTCAAATCCCCTTCGAGCTAGACATTTAAAAAAAATGATCTAGGCTCTCAGGTCACCCCAGGTTAAAATGTAAAGCAGGGAATATTCTGAGAAAGTAAAGGTGCCTGGCATGATATCAGTCCCATCATCAATCAATCAATCAATCAATCAATAAATTAGGAGCCATTTTCCACAATGAAGGTTGGCTGCAATGGATCTCTAACACTGTCTGTCACTTGCCATGACTGTACATTCTGTCAGACTGATGTTCGTCCATCTCATGATATATCTTCCCACTTGAATCGTTGCCTATCTCTCGCTCACTTGCCCTCAACCTTGCCCTCCAGTATAGTTTCTATAAGAGTGTTATGCCTTTTATTGTGGTCAAAATATTTCAGTTGCCTCTTTATTATTTCTTTCATCAACTTTCTTTTCATTCCCAGTTTTTCTAGAACGTCAGTGTTTGATTGTTTCTGTTTCCATGAGACATCACCCATCAAGTCCCACTTAGTCTATACAAATGTGAGGCTGGCACCATATACACAATATTGCTACAGTCACGGAGCAGGGTCCTTGACTTGAATTGCTTATGGGTGGAGGTGGAAGCAGAAACAGCGGCATTCCATTGGTTAGCAAGGTGGAGAAAGGAGTGTTTCATGTGGAATGGCTCACCTCACTTCAGAGGTCACAGATTGTGAGAATTGTATGGATGTTTTGCCCTGGCCATGTGGGGGGATACTGACTGAGAACCCGCATATGGAAAGAATGAGACTGCAGGGGATTGGCAGGGGTTCTGGAAGAATCTGAAAACTGAGAGCGAAGACCAGGAGAACTTTCAATCAGATAGTGGTGGGAACAATTAGTAGTATGACTCTTCGCTGGCTGTTGAATGAGGGGACTGAGCGTATATGGGAATGTCCTGCAGTGATGTCGGTTCTTAGTTCAACTCAACTCAACTCAGCTTGATTATAGTCAAAAAGGAAGCCACGGTGGCACAGTCGTCAGCTTGCTTGGCTGCTGGCCCAGAGGTCATGTGTCTGAATCTTCTTTGGGGAATCATGTTTTCCACTGATCCAGTCTAAAAAGGGTACCAGCAAAATGTTTAGAAAGTAAAGGCAGCCAGCGTAATACTGACCTCATCACCCATTGGCTGTCGACTGATCTAAAAATATGGAGCTAGCAACATAAACCTTATAAATAGGCCTTGTGGCCTTGAAAAGGGATTTATTTTTATAGTGCAAAAAGACAACTACTGTAAAGTATACAAATAAGGATGCACATGCATTCACCACTTTCTTTTTTGTTCTGTTTCCAAATTTCTGTTTTCAGTTATGTGTTTTTGTTTTGTTCAGATAACTTTCAGATCCTCATCTTATTTTTTCGCTTGTGTTTTGCTGTTTAGATTTTCATTTTCACTGACAATGACTTTGGTTGAAATGTTCACCTGTATCTGATTGCTTCCCTTTTCACTGAGCTTTCTAGTCAAATTCTGTGTTTTATTTAGGCCACAGACAATACAGGAGGAAAAAAAAAATACTATCCAAGAATTAATTAAGTCACATCATCTCATCTTGCATCTCCTGTACCTTGCGATGACAAAGTGAAGCATAAAAGGCAGGAAAGTACCAGTTTATAGGCTTCATATATCAAGATTCCCATGGATTCTGTTATTCTCTCTGTCCATGGTCTCTATACATGGTCAGCCTCTTCTTCTGTTTCCATTTGGTCTGTACTTCAATGCTTCTTTTCTTCAAGCAGCAGGATTACATAACATCATATCCTCAATAATGTATTGGAGTTACCCTTCCCCTGGAGTAAACTAGACAGGCCAAGAGAGGGATCATGCTGCATGGGCAACACATGGTCTTTAAGTTCAGCCCAGGCTTTGTGTTATGGAGAAGTATAACTCCATCCATGGTCTGGTTGGTGTAATGCCTTTATTGAAGCACAATGTAACAAACTGTCAAGACGGCCAGGTGCCAGTGTGTATCCCAAGTATGCCACAAGGCATGGAAACAATGTCCTTAATGGTATAACTCCTGCCCCAGACAGTTGTCACTCAAACCCACTCTATTTCAACTGTTTCTGTTGTTACTTATAACTCCTACCCCAGACAGTTGTCACTCAAACCCACTCTATTCCAACTGTTTCTGTTGTTACTATGCCTAATCTAACCCACTCTATTCCAACTGTTTCTGTTGTTACTTATGCCTAATCTGGCCTAGGCAGTTCTGTTAATTTAAAGTACATTTCATAGCCTATTACTTTAAAGTGATATCTACCTCCAACGTCACAAATACAAGTAAACTTACCTTCACTCCTTTGGTTCCCTGATTTCCCTTCAAACCAATGGGTCCTGGAGGTCCCTGAAAAAGTAGTAGAGTTCCTATTAACTCTTCGTATCCCATGAAATGCACTAAGTGTGATTAGTTAATCTCTATGTGCAACAAGCAACACAATATTGCACTTCAACACTTTCTTTCTCACTGACAGCTTGCTAGTGGTGAGAATGTTTTCCATCTTGCAAAAGGCTACCATTGCCATGACGATTCTTGTTCTAATCTCGACGAGGTATCTTGCATCAGATATTATTCCTGTTCCGAGATAGCTGTACTGATTCACCTGTTTAACAATTTTTCCATTTACTTGGATGTTACATTGTGTAATCCTGCATACCGCATTTGAAACACAACGTGGGCGATATGGAAGCAGAACACCTTTTCATATAATGGTATGAGTGCCAGTTCTTAAGAAGGCAATGGCAAACTACTGGATGTAAACTTGCCAAGAAATCACAAACAGCCAAAATATCTTGGGGTTGACAATCATGTCCTGTAAAAGATATGATCTAAGTTTTTAACATTTGGTATTTTTTCTTCTTGGATATGCCCATAATCTTTCAAAACCAGGACACAGATACAGGCAAAAATGTTGACTAAAGTTTTTATCAACAGAACAACAAGTATGAAATGAATTGTTTTGTTCTTCTTGTTGTGTTGATAAAAACTTTGGTTAAAATGTTTGCGTGTATCTGTGTATTTTTAATCTGTTGAGCGTCATAGTTATATTTTGTGATTGTTTTCATACTTACATAAAGCTACACAATATGGTGTCATAGCTGTTAGCATTATGCTTATTATTATGAATAAATTGCCTAATACAATAATTGTTATCTTGTTGCTATACAACAAAGGAGTAATTGTGCTATGAAAGATTTTGTTTACATACATAACAAATTCAGGTTAAATTAAATTAATTTAAAAACAAAATATTTAATATCATTTTGTAAAGCAAGGCACCACCCAGTTGCATAAAAAGAAGTAATGGGGCAGTACGCTTGTGATTGGCATAATGACCCCCACCACAGAGGAGTTTATAGTGGATGCATATACTTATGTATGACACCGACAGTACCAAGAGATCATAGTATGTAGAGGCAGCAGAATTAATAGCACAGTGGGTGTATGTATTACGGTGTTGGTTTAGCCACCTGCTTCACACTCCAAAAGTTGTGGGTTCATTTCCAGATTCTGTCAGTTGGTTCACTTCATGAGTGAAAGTTTCTCAGAGACTCTTGGGGGTCAAGGCTGGAGCTACAGAGTTTGTACTCTGTGCTGCGATTTTGGCAGGCTGCTCCGCAGAAAGAGATTAAGCCATGTGGAATAAAACCGAAGACAATAAAATCAATCTTCTCGTCTTTAAACCCCTCTCTTTGTGTGTGGAATAAACACCCAAGAACATGATAAGATGACAGAGTAACTTCCTCCTGAAAGATCTAGCCAATAAGAATTCAGTATTGAAGAAGACTGGTATTAAGACAAATAAAATCACACAAAATAGGATATTTTGAGATGGAAAAATATCTGGAAAAGATAATTATGGAGGGAGGGGCACTGGGAAATCAGAGCAGAGGAAAACAAAAATTTAGATCGATTCAAGACGTGATAGATAATTTACACATGACACCAACAGAGCCAGTATATCTGGCTTAGATAGAGAAACATTTAAAATAGGGGAAAATTTCTGCACAGCACATGCCACTGAATGACAATGAATAATTCTATAAGATGGTCTGTGGTGATGACATTGTAAATTTGTAAACATCATCATATTTTCTCACCCATTTTATCCACTCTTGGCTGTTACGGACACTACAAATATGCACAACTAACAACTGAAATATGATGTCCTCAAGGGCAATAAATAGTTTCACAAAAAGCAAGTAACCTAGGCCAGAAAAATTAATCTGGCATAAGATTATTAGAAACCTGGCCAAATGAATAGTTATAAATACTTACAACTCGTCCCTGTTCTCCTGGGGTACCAGGTGGGCCTGGAACTCCTGTCTCACCCTACAGACAGAGAAGCATAATCACCATGTATAAGTTTATACTGCCTTTATAAATTTGAAGCACTAATGCTATTCTTTATAAGTGTACTTCTTTACATATGAGAAATTGTAGATCTTCAGAATTCTTATTTTAGTAACTTTAACTTTAGCATTAATTTTGATATAGCCACCATCTTACTGGAAAATAATATGAAAATATCTGGCAAGAACAGGAACAAAAAGCAAAGTGTTTCAAAAAGAATATCAACATTTTGAAAGTCTACAAAATAATGAATCATGGACTGTTGATTGTTTGCATTCACTTGCTTTGAATTCAAGTATAGTCCATGTATATGCTACTATTTCTAGCCCACTGGACTGATTTTTGTGTGTGGATAGTTTTCCCTTTTACCAGTGTCACTGGCCATCAGGCGAACCCACTCTGACTTCAGAGGTGTTTGTAATTTACATTCCCAAGTCAAGGACAAGAAATCAACATTTTAGTCCAACTGACCGGGGTTGGCGTTGAACCCGTTACCTTGGCATCATCAAACCTGAAGTTTAAGAGCGAGCCCTCTTATCCATTCGGCCATACTGACCTCAGATTTCGAACTTAAATGTAAGAGAAAAATTCTTAGATTCTTCTTTCAGCTCAAAGTAACTCTGTTCCTTTCCTCTCACTTTCTGATTTTTTTTCTCTGACATCCATGGATAGCCGCTCAAGTAAGAACACAGATAAGTGAAATTAATATTTTCACGTAGTATCTTTCGTGTATTTGTTAATCAATTTTTGTTTGTATGTTCTGTGCTGATGAAGGCTTTGGCCGCAACGTCCATTTTGTTTCTTGTAGTCGTGCTCTAGTAAAGCTCACAATCTACTTCTCGTTTTTCGGTGATTCATTCATCTCTGATTTTTTGGGGGGCTTTCGCTAGCTTTAAACTCAAGCGTAGTCCATACACATGCTACGACCTCTAGAGCACTGATTTTTGCACGTGAATTAGCTTTCTCTACACCAGTGTCTCTCACCATCAGGCAAACCCACTCCAACTCCTGAGGTACTGATTCTCTGATGACACTCATATTCCCCTGATCACTATTTTACTGCTGACCCCATCCCACTTATGCAGTAATCGTACTCTGATCCTGCTCCCAATTCTTCTTTCATCTTTCCTCTAATACCCAAACATTTTTATTGCAGCATAACATTATCTGGTAATTAATGCATTATACAGGGTGTTTGTAAAGTCTCAATACACTTTTTAAGTAGAAAAGCTGTTTGTTGGAGAGTATGTTTTCTGTTTGCAAGACAAAAAAACATACTCTCCAACAAACAGCTGTTCTACTGACAAAGTATATTGAGACTTTACAAACAACCTGTATATGGGCATTTTCCTTTCCTTTTTGGGTGAGATGATGTTAAACAGGGAAAGTAATGAGTCTCTGACTTTTCTTTTATCATCTTTGCAAATAACAATAACAGTTAATACATATGTGTTTTCAGAAGTTTTTTGGAGTAAGAGTTCATTTATTACTAGATTATTTGAAACACGTAAATTACTTCAGCTCAAGAGTTGCAAACTGGCCATCTGGGAATTTTTGTTCATCCTACGATAATGCATTTCACTTGCTAGTAATTCATTCGTCATCATCTCTTGTACCTTGCGATGTTGAGGTGAAGCATAAGTTATTTGTCCATCGTATACATAGTCGGCCTCTTATTCTAGTTCCATTTGGTCTATACACCATTGCTTGTTGTGGTATACTGTTAGTTGCTAGCTTAGTTATGTGGCTTAACCATTTCACTTGCTGTGTTCTAATGAAATCTAGTGCTACTATTACCCCCTATTTCATAATTTCTGATTTTCTCTCTTCATGATACAATGAGTTTTCTTCTAAGGAATTTCATTTCCATTGTTGTAATTTTATTTTTCTCTTTTTCCGTCATTGTCCAGGATTGGCATTGGTTAAATAAGAGTTGGTAGGAAGATTGTGTTGCAGAGTGTTTTTTTAATATCTATTGATATGTGTTTGTTCTTTAGTAGTGTTTGTCCATTTGTCCAATGAGTTGGTTTGTCTTACTGCATGAATTTTTGATCTCGTCTTCTGATTTGCCATTTTATAATATACTTCCAAAGTACTTGAAGCTTTTTAATTGTTTCAGGGGGTGTTCTTTTAGATGAATCTTTGTTGTTTTTGCTTCTTTAGTTATGGTATTTTACTTCTGTTTACTGAATCTAATTTTCACGTTGTTTCTTATACACTTTGAAGAAGAGAAAGAAAAATTGATAAGAACATAAAAGATACTTACCACAGGTCCTGGCTGTCCTGGTGGACCAGGGGGACCTTGGGGTCCTGTCACACCCTATATGCCAGGACAAGAAAATAAAAATGGTTGTTATAGTGAACATTGCAGTTATGTAAAGTACACTGCAGTAACTCTTGTCTACTTCAGGAATGTTATTTCACAAAAATAATACATTGTAAGACGAATCACAGTAAAAACTTAGTGTTACTGATAGAGTCAAATTAACAAGTTCTTCTTCTTCTTTGAGTCTATGCCATATGTAATTGTCCTCTGCCTACTGTCTCATGCACTGCCAATCATTTCTGATACAGGTCTTCCTCCATGCCATGATGTCAAACCGTCTAAAATCTTCTATCTTGGTCTTCCCCTGCCTCTCTTGCCTCCAACTCTCCCGTTGTCATATACCACTCCAGCCTCCCACTTTCCAAGATGTGCTCAGTGAATGTGGATTATCATCTTCTGATGTGAGTGACCAGTTCTCTTCGTGAGTTAACTTCTTTCAAGATAACTTCTTTCAAGATATTAATTACACTTTTTATCTGTCCTTGTCATTCTTCTGTAAAACCACATTTCTGCAGTTTCCACATAATTCCTCATCTGCTGATTGTCCATGATTTACATCCATTGATTAGGATTGATTTGGTATAACTTTTAAGAACTCTTTCCCACCTTCATTGATAAAGATATATTGCACATATTATTTGTCATCTTAAACTATCAACTAGGATAACTATTAATAGTAACACCTAGGACAGAGTGCTTAAAAGTAGTCATTGCCTGGGAATGAAAGAGAAAGTAAAATAGTTTATGATGAGTATGGTACGTGGCTGATAAAGAATGAGCTAAATATCATGGTAATGTTAAAGAGCACATGTAGGTTGCATATCCTCGCACTATTGGCTGATAAAGAATGAGCTAAATATTATAGTTATGTTAAAGTGCATATGTGAACATTGTTGCTAGGTAAAGCAGCAGGTACAGAACTGAAGCAAATAACTGAATATATTTCAAACATACAAAAATGGCTGACTTATTTGTCACACTATGGTCTGTCACATTAATCATACATAATCATAACCGCTAGCCTCATGCTCTGAAAGTCGTCATTTGTTTGTGAACTCTGTCTTTTGGTTGACAATTGCAGTTTTCTTGGAGACTCCTACAGGGTTATCGCTGGAGCTACAGAGCTTGTGCGATGCTTTTGGCAGACCGTTCTTGCAGAAAAAGACCGAACCATATGGATAAAGGATAAAGCTCAGTTCAATGAAGTTGACCCTCTGCCTTTAAATCTCCATTAAACAGACCCAGAATACCTCACGGCATATAAAAGGTCCTTTACTTTATTGATGTGTTACTGAGGCCCACAAGGGAAGCAAGGATCAGTAACATTGTCACTTAACATGCATGTCAAAAGGGAAGCAAGGATCAGTAACATTGTCACTTAACATGCATGTCAAAAGAGACATCTAAGGAGGGTGGGCATGAGAGTTGTCACCCCAACCAGGAGAAAACTTTAGCTGCAAAATTTAACTAATCCTCAACCAGATGAAAACTTTAGCTGCAAAATTCAACCAATCCCCAACCAGTAGAAAACTTAAGCTGCAGAATTCAACCAATCCCCAACCAGTAGAAAACTTAAGCTGCAAAATTCAACCAATCCCCAATCAGTAGAAACTTTATCTACAAAATTCAACCAATCAGAATCCAGTCTACAAAAGGCTTGGCATGAGTTGGTTGAAGGCCTAAGCTCCATTTGGAGGTGAAAAGCAGAAAAAGAAGAGTGATGGCACAAATGAAAATGAAATGAATATGAAAAAAAAAAAAAAACAGAAAGTATATTTAGTCATGTTTACAAGGACCTGGTCACAAAGGAATGAGCGAAATGTTATAGCCATATAGCCTACATCGGTAAACAAACATCTACACGATTTTCAACAAGCCACTTACTGGTGGGCCAGGTTGGCCTCGCTGTCCGGTGCTGCCAGGGAACCCCCTGTCTCCCTTGGGACCAATGACACCCGGAGAGCCTGGTTCTCCAGGAATGCCGATCTCACCCTGTAGGAAAAATGTTATGTTTATATGACACAATCATTTTCTTTCACATGAAATATTCATTAATGTCAGACAAAGAGTTAACAGTTACCTGCCTGTCCTTTACAGGGCTTTGCAATCAACCCCAGCACTTATTGGTTGTTTGTGATATATTAGGCTAGAAGGAAAGATTGGCTACTAATTGAGACAACACAGAGCTGATCCACAACTCTGGTAATTGGGTAAGATAGCGAAACATTGATTGATTGATCGCTTATCGGCATGTCACATGATGAAGATGTTTCCAAATTGCAGATGATTGTGAATCCTCGAGCTAGTATATCGGGAAATTGTGAAACTGCTTTCACTAACCCCCATGTCACAGACGCCAACTCTAAAAAAAAATTAATTAGGGCAACCATATAACAGCATAATTAATCGAGAAGTGTCTTGAAACCCTTCTTTCATCACACATGCTACCACAGTGGCATGATGTAGCAGACCTTCTTGCATTACATTACTCCCACCTGTACTTGACTGCATATCCTCTGACTGTTGCTATATAACCCGACTTCTGTTAGAATTCACCCTGTTTCACACGTGCAGCTTCTGAGATAAGTACCACATATTCTGTCAGAATTCACCCTGTTTCACACGTACAGCTTCCAAGATAAGTACCACATATTCTGTCAGAATTCACCCTGTTTCACATGTGCAGCTTCTGAGATATGTACCACATATTCTGTCAGAATTCACCCTGTTTCACACGTGCAGCTTCTAAGATAAGTACCACATATTCTGTCAGAATTCACCCTGTTTCACATGTCTGACATAAGTACCACATATTCTGTCAGAATTCACTATGTTTCACACGTGCAGCTTCCAAGATAAGTACCACATATTCTGTCAGAATTCACCCTGTTTCACATGTGCAGCCTCTGAGATAAGTACCACATATTTTATTCCATTCTGCTTGCTTATTTTATTCCACATGATTCCATAATATGATGCCTTAATGTAAATCACTGTGGTGTCATTTACGTTATTCATGTGTTGTGTTTTCTTGCTATTTTCTAATAAAGATTTGTCACTGCAGCATCCTCTATTTTTTGGGGGGTTTTGTATTTGTATTTTTAAAAACTACCCTACACTTTCAACTGAGTTTTCCGTGGTGAAGGTGTTATGGATACAGTTCGTAATCCCGCATACCCACGTTCGAAACACAGCTGTGGGCGATTTGGCAGCAGACGGCTTTACATTGGTTTTCTTATGAAATGGTTTGGGTGCTGGTTGTTCAGAAAGCAATGGGAAACTACTGAACGTAAACTTGCCCAGGAATCATGAACAGCCAGAAAATGCTGGGGTTGACTGCCACGTCCTGTCAGGTCATGCAACTAACTTTTTTAACACTTCCAACTATTTACATTTCCAAAGTTTTCTTCTTCTTCCTCCCCCTTCCTTTTTCTTCTGCCTTTAAGACACCTACTACTGTATAGGCCCCAAGACCACGTAAGCCAAGGCCAGTTCATGGTTGGCTGGATGTTGGCTGATATTATCTACCCCGTGAGCTCGCTAGGCTCAGTTTCACTGCTTTAGCATTTCATTGATATCTCTCCCTACATCTGCAAAGTCACTGTATTATGAGGTGAAGTGATCATCTCCTTTCCTCCCCATGCAGATTCATTACCACACCAGGATCAGAAGCCACACTGATCAAGACTTCTCTTCACCTTTTTGTGAGTTATCTTGGAAACAGACACTCTTCTGTGATGAAACCTGATAAGGACTGCAAACTTTGGATGCTGTGTGACCGCAAGAGCACCACAGCAACTCTCAATATTGATGGTAGACATTCAGCACCCACATTTTGCACACACTGCATACATCATTTTGCTGATTTGTCAGAATGAAACCTAGCCACCATCAACCCTTGATTATTTAAGTCTCACAAAGTCAATGGATTAAAACAACGGGGTTCTAACAACATCAACAATATCGAAAACAATTATTTCGCTGCATCTCATCAGGTGCATACTGAAATTTTATATACCATATGAAGTGAATATATGAAAATACTTAATTGTTACAACTTAAATATTCTTCATTTATTCACTTTATATGATAAATAACAAAAACAACAGAACAAGAGCAACAGCAACTCAACAACAACAGCCTTTCCTTCCCAGAATAATTTCAAGTATCCATTTCGCAAGGATGGGTTAACTCCAGAACTCTTCTTATGAGAACAATCCCAACTGCTGAAAGGATCAAACCCCTGACCTCTGTGCACTAACAACTATACCATTAAGACGACTATCAAATGTATTTGTTTAACAGGTAATGACTCTCTTACCTGAATACCAGGAACACCTGGCAGACCTGGTTCACCTGGAGGACCAATAGGACCCTGGTATTGAAGAAACATGGGAAAGTGTTGAATGAACAATTTTAATAGCAAACATATATCATTAATATGTAAACCCTAATTTTTATGTATAGCTAAAATACAGAGTATAAACAAACAATGGGAAATGATCAGGGACTCCATTCATCAAACGAGCAAAGAAATATTACGGAGAGAAACCAAAAAGCTAAGAAAAAAATGGATGACTGAAGAAATGTTAATGTTAAGGCCAAAAGAAAACAGAGTAAAAATTAAAAACAAGAATATGATAAGATAAATAAAGAAATAAGAAATAACTGTGTGAAGGCAAAGAAAGGTAGGTTAAACGAGCAGTACAAGAAAATTGAATTAAATTCTAATAAAGATATGAATGAACAAACAAACAAACAAACAAATATGCACAGACAAATCAGTGAGCCCACAGGAAGAAAAATAAGAATAAAATCAGGGTGTTTAAAATTTTAAAAAAAACAAGAAAGATATTATTGGAGGAAGATGCTATAATGCAGAGTTGGAATGAGTATATAAGAGAATTATATGATGGAGAAAGGGAAGAATTATAAAGAAGAAAGTTACTTAGAAGGTCCACCTATTCTAAAGAAGAAGTCAATGACGCTGTCAAACATATGAAGAAAGGAAAAACAGCTGGGCCAGATGGAATCACAATAGAAGAATTAGAAGTACTGGGAGAATTTGGAGTAGATATATTAACCAAAATGTTCAATGATATTTGCAGCATTGGATATCTACCTGGCGATATGCTGAAATCTGTATTTATAGCTATACAAAAAAGACCAGGAGCAATTGAATGCAATCATTTTCATACAATTAACCTCACAAATCATGTCACTAAGCTTCCACTCAGAATTAATAATGAGAAGAACAAGAAAGAAAAAAAGAACAATGCAATATATACATTATGGACACTAATAGAAAGATCAATAGAGAGACAGAAAGGCATATATATGTGCTTCATAGATTATACTCAGGCATTTGATCAAGTAAAACATGATGAACTGATTAACATGTTGGAAGATATTAACATTGATGGGAAAGATCTCAGAATAATAAATAATATTTACTGGAACCAAGTAGCAGCAATTAAAATGGGAGATAAAGAGGGCAATTATGAACAAATAAAGCCGGGAGTATGACAGGGATCTGTTTTGTCACTGGATCTCTTCTCCCTCTATAGCGAAGTAATAATGAGAGAGATCAAAGAGAAAACAGGAATACTATTTGGAGGTTTTATATAAACAATATGTGCTATGCAGATGACACAGTATTGGTAGCGGATAATGCAAAAGATCTGCAACAATTGTTCGACACTGTAGTAACAGAGAGTGCAAAGAAATGACTCTTTGAATATCAAGAAAACAGTAACAATGGTGATATCAAAGAAAAAGGTGACACCAAAATGTGAAATGGAAATAGAAGGGAAAATTCTTAACCAAGAGGATAGTTTTATAGTTTTAGTAAATAATATTTACTGGAACCAAGTAGCAGCAATTAAAATGGGAGATAAAGAGGGCAATTATGAACAAATAAAGCCGGGAGTATGACAGGGATCTGTTTTGTCACTGGATCTCTTCTCCCTCTATAGCGAAGTAATAATGAGAGAGATCAAAGAGAAAACAGGAATACTATTTGGAGGTTTTTATATAAACAATATGTGCTATGCAGATGACACAGTATTGGTAGCGGATAATGCAAAAGATCTGCAACAATTGTTCGACACTGTAGTAACAGAGAGTGCAAAGAAATGACTCTTTGAATATCAAGAAAACAGTAACAATGGTGATATCAAAGAAAAAGGTGACACCAAAATGTGAAATGGAAATAGAAGGGAAAATTCTTAACCAAGAGGATAGTTTTAAATACCTAGGGGCATTTATAACATCAGATGGAAGATGCACAACAGAGATTAAGAACAGAATAGGGCAAGCAAAAGCTACATTTCAGAAAATGAAGAGTATCTTATGCAATAAGTCACTATCATTGAATGTAAGACAGAGAGTGCTGAAGTGCTATATAGAACCAGATTTGCTGTATGGCTGTGAATCTTGGAATGTAAATGAACAAATTAGGTAGAGCTTGGAAACAACAGAGATATGGTTCCTGAGACGAATGTTGCAAATTCCTTGGACTGCCAGAGTAGCTACCAACGACTGCCTGAAAGAGGCTAATGAAACTAGAACATTATATACAACAATAAGAAAGAGACAAGCAGCTTTCTTTGGTCAGTGTGATGAGAAGAGAGGCATTGGAGAACATCATGACAACTGGAAAGTTCAGTTTAGTTCAGTCGCGGTTCCAACATCAAAGCAACGGGTCGTCCCCATTATGCTCCGTTCCTGTGCCAGTGAATATCACATAAAATGTTCCTCACTGCCCCATATGAAAAGTGGAAAAGACAGGAGTCTCGACAAACAACAGCCCGCTCAGGCATACTGTGCATAATGCCGCCACCAGAATTTCACCACAAAAGTCCTCCACAAAACATTCACCCTTGAGGGAAGTGGCAGTCACTTTCCCAACCAGATGTTCACCTAAAAAGTCTCAATGTTTCTAGTTGTTGGTGTTCCGTTTCTAGATGTTTTCTAGCCAGCCACGCCATTTTATCTCCAAAATGCAGTTCACGCAACAAAACAACCTCGGACAGGTGTAAAAACTTTCACTGTACATAATGCTGTCACCAGAATGCCAACACAAAAGACCTCTATGAAACATGCAGTTCATCCTTGACAGTCACTATTTCAACCAGATGTTAGCCTACAAAGTCTTGATATGTCTAGATGTTGTTCCATTTCTAGATGTTTTCTAGTCAGCCACGCCATTTTTTTCTCCGAAATGTAGTTCAGCAACAAAACAACCTCTAACAGATGTAAAAAAAAACATTTCACTGTACATAATCCCATTGCCAGAATGCCGAATGCCAACACAAAAGTCCTCTACGAAAATACAGTTCATCATCAATGGAAACAGCAGTCATTAGAAAACAAGGAAAAAACTGGTCACTTCTGCGTTACAAAAAGCCTCCATGCATGCAGATATGTCTAGATGTTGTTGTTCCATTTCTAGATGTTTTCTAGCGAGCGACGCCATTTTTCTAGCCTGCAGTTCACGCCACAATACCTCAGATAGATGTAAAAAAACATTTCACATTCCAGAATGCCAAAACAACAGTCCTCCATGAAACACAGTTCATTGTCAAAGGAAGCAGCAGTCAACCAGAAGACCAGCAGCCATACATTTTGCATAAGGCACAAAAACAGGTCAATTCTGGGACATAGCCAGCCACCATTGCTCTGAACATGCAGTTCATGCTCCATAAACTCGGGCAGATTTAAAAGCATTTCACACAAGATTCACAGCTCACAGCATTGTGCCATGCACTGAACTCAGTAGCAGGGCGATGGAACCATAAACTAAAAGACCAACATGAGGAAAATGCGAATGCAAACGGTGGCGACGAGCATAATCACTCCAGAGGCTTTAACCGTTTCACTGCCTATCCTCCATGTTCGTGACCGGCAACTGGAAAGATCGAGGGGAAGAGAGGCAGAGGCAGACCAAGAGAAATGATACTGGATGGATTGGGATAGTGGCTTGGAGGAATATCATCAGCAGAGTTGATCCAGAAAACCAAAGATCGAGATCTGTGGAAAGTCATGAATGCCTATGCCAGCTGGCATGGTACTTGATGATGAGTATTATAATTATGAATGTTGAATTGATATGAAATATAAAATTTGTATTATCTAATATAATAACTGAGAATACTTGAATTGTTAATGTGAATATTTCTATTCAATCATTGGACAACCACCTATCATTCTGTACATGAACCTGTCTATGTGTCTGTCTGTCCATCCATCTTTCTGTCTGTCTGTCAGTCCATCCATATGCTCGTTGGTTGGTCTGTTTATCTGCCTACCTGTCTATCTACCCACAATCCATGTTTGTGTGCTTGCGCATGTGTGTGTAGGTGCGTGCATGTATGTATGTACATAATATGTAAGTACTATGTACACACATACCATTAATTTATACATCCATCCAACCATCCATCCATCAATTGATCAATCAATCTGTCTATCTCCATGATAGATAACTGGTGTGCGAAAGATGAGTGATTGGAAGGACCAAATGTAAGATAGGCTTCCGTGTCCAATTTGTGATAAAACCTGAAAATAGTTTCTTAATTTGTTTGTTTGTTTGTTCTGTCTATCTGTGTGTCTTTTTCTCTGTCTGTCCATCTCTTGTCTCTCTCTGTCTATTTTGTCTCTCCTTGTCTGTTGTCTCTCTCTGTTTGAGATCTATCTCCGTCTGTTGTCTCTCTCTGCCTGTTGTCTCTCAATCTGTCTGCTGTCTCTCAATCTGTCTGCTGTCTCTCACTGTCTGTTGTCTCTATCTCTGTCTGTTTTCTCACTCTATCTGTTGCCTCTCAATCAGTCTGTTGTTTCTTACTGTAAGTTGTCTCTCTCTCTCTGCTGTATGTCTGTCTGTTAGCTCTCAATCTATCTGTTGTCTCTCAATCTGTCTGTTGTCTATCACTGTCTGTTGTCTTTCACTGTCTGTTGCCTCTCACTGTCTGTTGTCTCTCTCTCTCTCTCTGTCTGTTGTTTGTCTGTCGTCTCTCACTCTGCTTTGACAGCGTACAAGACTCACACCAATCTCCAATATAAGTACAGAAGAACAGCCCCTAGCTGTTTTATATCCATCATTTTCCCATTCACACTTTATTGGGCTGCGTGGTCTCGAGGTAATGTGTATGCCTCGAGTGCTGGAGGTCCCGGGTTCAAGCCCCGGTGAGGACCGGGATTTATTTCACATGGACTTCTAGTAATAAAATTTCCCCTGGTCTCTGGGTAGTGAGATCGGACGCCTGTGTGTATTGTTGCGCACGTAAAAAATCCCATGGCAGTTGGAAATCGAAAAAGAGTGGCCTAACGGCACTGCTCGGGCAAAATTTTGAGTTAAAAATCTACCCAAAGTATTTCCGGATCCTAGCCGGTGCTACTGAGTTCGTGCACTGAGCTGAGTTTCTCCAGACTCAGGTTTGAATTAGGAGGCGAACGGAGCACTTATGGGTTACACCCGTGTGCCGTGATGTTGATCCATCGACTAAACTAAACTAAACTTTGTTATGTTCCTATCTACAGATTTGCCCTTGTCAGACACGGCTTTAGCATTTTCAAAGTAACTGGCAAAAACATCAAATCAAATAGGGTGAATCTAGACAAGACAGCAACAGAAGAATCAACAAACACAGAACTGGTGTCGCCAGTAGCTACACACTCAGGGGAAGATACTAAGGAGGAGATCTAAGTGCTTATGGACTAACAGTTTCTTCTTCTGCTGCGTTCATCCGGATTTTTTTTTCCGGACGTGATTGCGTTGTGCCTGTTTACAGCAGAGCTGCGTTCTTGCGCCGTTAGGCCAACACATCCGACTTCTGCGGGCATTTGTTGACCGGGTTAACCTTCCCGGGGACTAACAGTTTGATGTACACTGAGGATGATCTGTTGACTAACTAGCTAACTAAGAGTAACTGGCTTACCTCTGGTCCAGGAGTTCCTGCGTCGCCATCCCTGCCAGGTGGTCCAGGCTCGCCCTGATTTAAAAATTAAGACTTGTGAAAAAATAATAAAACACAATTTCATACAAAAAAAATAAGTATCATGTTCAGTCCCTTCTCTGGCAGGAAAATCACTACACACTGATCAGTTTGAAAGAAACCAAAACAGTTTTCTGCAGACATGTATGTTATACTGGGTGTTTGTAAAGTCTCACTATACTTTGCATGTGGAACAAATTTGAAAAATGAAGCACATGATGTAATAAAAAATGTGCTCCACAGTCAATTGTGAAGCAATGTGCAGCGAATGGCTGTCGTCTGCTGGAGTAATTCTTTGGACTCCAAACAGAATGATGTTATCAACAGAAGAAAGAATTTTTCAAATTTGTTCTACATATAAAGTGTAGTGAGACTTTACAAACACTCTATATATTAAGGCAGAAAATGTGAAGCTAACAATCAAGAAAGAGTGTATTAATGCAATAATTGTGTCATCATTATCACGTGTCCTGCCAACTGGCTTAGGTGTTAATGTCTCCCTGCAGTGGTTTTTCTGTCCAGTCTTTTTTCACAGCTCTTGCAGTCAAGTGACTACATCCTTGTGTAATAATGTATGCCATGAATTTCTGTCTTTGGCAGCAGTCTCTCAGGTGTCGTGATGAATTCCAAAAGCTTTTAGTCAGATTTCAGACTGTCGTTAAGGTGTTTTCTCTAGATGCCTTGAAAGCGTTTACCACAGCGTAGCTCACCGTAACAAAATTGGTTTCCATTAACGACTGTCTAAGGCATTACAAAAGTAAGTAAAGTTTACCATGTATAAAGTGAAATATACAATGTATAAAGTAAGGTATACCATGTATAAAGTAAAGTATACCATGAATAAAGTAAAGTATATCATGTATAAAGTAAAGTATACCATGTATAAAGTAAATAATACCATGTAGAAAGTAAAGTACACCATCAGAAAGAAAAGTAAAACATGTATAAAGTAAAGTATACCATGTACAAAGTAAAGTATATCATGTATAAATTAAAGTATACCACATATAAAAGAAAGTATACCATGTATAAAGTCAGGTATACCCCACATAAAGTAAAGTATATCATGTATAAAGTAAATATACCATGTATAAAGTAAAGTTTGCCATGTATAAAGTAAAGTATGTCATGTATAAAGTAAAGTATACCATGTATAAAGTAAGGATACCATGTATAAAGTAAAGTATACCATGTATAAAGTAAGGATACCATGTATAAAGTAAAGTGATACCATGTATAAAGTAAAGTGTACCATGTATAAAGTAAAGTGTACCATGTATAAAGTAAAGTATACCATATATAAAGTAAAGTATACCATGTTTAAAGTAAAGTATATCATGTTTAAAGTAAAGTATACCATATATAAAGTAAAGTATATCATGTTTAAAGTAAAGTATACCATATATAAAGTAAAGTATATCATGTATAAAGTAAAGTATGCCATGTTTAAAGTAAAGTATTCCATGTATAAAGTAAAGTATACCATGTATAAAGTAAAGTATACCATATATAAAGTAAAATATTCCATGTATAAAGTAAAGTATGCCAAGTATGAAGGATCCATTTTCACACCATGAGGATATTGGGTATATGGTGCTAGTGCCATATTGTTAGACCAATCTTCTCTCCATGGGAGCTGTGGTCAGTATCATGCCAGCCACCATTACTTTCCAGAAATTTCCTGGTAGCCATTTTCAGGCTGTGCCAACCTGGCAGCCCATGTCAATGAAAAAAACTGAGGGATTCAACACATGACCACAGGCTGGTAGGCCAGGTGTGGTGCCTGGGGCATATTGAGTTGAGTTGTGTTCTTTTCTAAATTCACAATTTTTTGAAAATTTTTTAGTGGAAATACAATGTATAATTCTGTTATGTTGATCAACTTTTTATTAGGGAACCTAGCGGGTAATCATGACTCTTCTTGACATGCTGTCCTATACTTCACTTTTACTTTACAGGCTCCTGGTTATCTTGATAGATGATAGGTTGTTACATAGTGCTTAAAAAAGGCACAATAACTACAACTCATGGCGGGGACAAGGGGTAGATTTATACATTTCCATACCACAAAGCCTGGGCTGAATTGTAGAAACCACGAGTTGCTCATGCAGCATGATCCCTCTCTCGGCCTGCCTAGTTTACTCCAGAGGAAAGGTAACACCAATACATCTGGAATATGACCAGCTACAGAAGATATCTGGTCATCTATGAGTTCTGATCATCTATGAGTTCGGATCATCTATGAGTTCTGGTCATCTATGAGTTCTGATCATGAAATGAAAATTCTTTCTCATGTTGTAAAGTGTTGCCATACAGCATCGAGAGTCCACAACTCATGAGCTGATTCTTAGCTCACCTTTGGTCCAGCTTCTCCTGCATCTCCAGCTGGACCAGGAGGTCCTGAGTTACCCTGTGGAGAAACAAAAATAACATGATGTTCTTTAGAATATAACGCACAGGTAGTAGAATAGCATTGATATGAATTAAAATTAAGTACAATGGTTGATTAGCAAGAGAACACAGTAAAGAGATAATAGAGAGAGAAAAAATAGAGAAAGAACAGAGAAAGAGAAGAAATAGATAGACAGATGGACAGATACATGGGTGGGTGGGTGGATGGATGGATGCATGGATAGATGGAAGGATGGATAGATAGATAGATAGCTAGAAAGATAAATAGATAGATAGATAGATAGATAGATAGATAGATAGATAGATAGATAAGCAGACTGACAGACAGGTAAAGAGAGAGAGAGAGAGAGAGAGAGAGAGAGAGAGAGAGAGAGAGAGAGAGAGAGAGAGAGAGAGAGAGAGAGAGAGAGAGCCTCTCAACTTCCATCTACTATCACTGAGTGACACTATTTGATGGTTACATGTTACTTGTTTCGAATTCAGAGTATTTAAAAACACCTGTCTGCACCACATTATATCCCAGCATGCTCCAGAGTACACGGTAAAGAGGTCAAGTCAACTTCCTCACACTCTGAAGGTCAAGACTTCACTGAAGTTCAGACCATGAATGCCATTTTCCAGGGGGTCATCGCTGGAGCTGTGCTGTGTGTGATGCTCTCAGCAGATGGCTGGCCATATGTGGAGAGAGACCGAGCCACTTAAGGTAAAACTCGGTCCAGTGAAGCCAACCCTCCTCACCGTTAACCTATTTTTAATGCCACAGAGTGCAGGCTGTGGATACAACCTCACGGGGCTGTAAAGTGCCACCTATCCAAAAACCCGTCACTGGAAAACAGTAGAAAATTGGTTCTTCCACTTGACCCTAATACACTACACACACTGTACAGGGGGGTGGAGCACCTCAGATGTGGCAACATCCATGTCTTGCTAGCAGAGACTTGCTTGGATTCAGTGTGGAATGTGTGGATAAGAAAATATGTTATGCTCCCTCCTGATTCTGGGGTAGTGAATCATGCAGCTAATTATCTGTGTAATATGACTGGCAAAATCATCTTACCATGTGACCTTTCTCTCCATCTTCTCCTCTCTCTCCTCTTGGGCCTGGTTCACCTTGCAACCCCTGCCGTCCTTCATCACCTTTAGGTCCTAGCAAACCAGGAGGACCCTGACAGGAAAATCAAAAACACAATTAAAAATAAATATCAAAAACATGAGCAAACTGAAAACTAGTTTACAAACTAACAACTACACTGATAAATTAACTGATTCAGCATATCCTTTACCGGACGTCACAGTCAACCCCAGCATTTTTTTGCCTGTTTGTGGTCTCTGGCAAGTTTATGTTCAGTAGTCTGCCAATGCTTTCTGAACGAGCGGCACCCATACCATTTTATAAAAAACCCAATACACGGAGTTCTGCAGTCAAATTGCCCGCGGCTGTGTTTCAAACGCGGTATGCCAGATTACGAACTGTGTCCATAACTCCTTCGCTAAGGAGCTGGCTAACTAATTCAGCGCCAAAGGATAATATATCGGCAAATTTCACCACCCATTTGGATAGAAGGATGATATATCACCGTACTAGGGTTATAGTGTTATTTGTTTTGTTTTGTGGTATCTCCCTCAATTTCAATGTTCAGTAAATGGAAATTTATATGATAATAGTTGTTGATTTGACTGTGCACCATAACTAATCCGAACCTACAATTTGTCTGGCAGTGAATCAGTTAACACACGTGTATGTCTCAGCACTCTGTGAGCACACACATTTATGGCACCTGGAATGCCATGAACCATGGTAGAGTAATGGCCAGCACACGTGCGTGGTGGTCATGTGTTGAAATCTCTATCGAGGTACATTTTTAAATTGACCTAGGCTTCCTGGTTGTCCAGTCTAACATAGGTACACGGAAATTCCCAGGGAAATAAAGGCAGCCAGTAAGATAGTGACCACATCACCCACCAAGTGCTGATTGGTTTATAAAAATATTGGGCTCGAACCGTATACCCATATGCATACAAGTGTGTAAAAGAACCCTTCACTTTTCTTCTTCCTTTTTTTTTGTTGAGGGAAGTGCATCACTCCTAGTTATTTACTCTTTGGTTGCAGTCTGTTGACGATGAAATACTTCAGACCTGTGGAGGAAGCACTACCAGTCTAGACATAATCCCTGCTGTGCTGTGCCAATGCCTCTCCTCAGATGTGAAGTGCCAGTACCCTTCTTGCATACCCCACAAGTTTCTGAGCACGGAGAGGAGAAGGAGAGCTCTGAAACTAAGTCCCCTTGGTGATGATACTGTGGTAGAAGGACTCATCTCCAGCCTCACTCTGATAGATACAAGCCCAGGGCTGAGATGACATGAACATCAGCATTGGAGGCAAGGGGCTCAGTCTTCTAGACGACTTACAACCAACCAGCCAGCCAGCCAGACAACCAGTCAGCCAACAACCAGCCAGCCAAACAACCAGCCCGCCAATCAACCAGCCAGTCTACCAACCAACCAGCCAGTCAACCAGTCAGCCAAATAGCCAACCAGTTAGCCAGCCAACCAACCAGTCAGCCAACCAATGAGCTAGTCAACCAGCCAGTCAGCCAACCAGCCCGCCAATCAACCAGCCAGTCTACCAACCAACCAGCCAGTAAACCAGTCATCCAACCAACCAGCCAGTCAACCAGTCAGCCAATCAACCAGTTAGCCAGCCAGCCAACCAGTCAGCCAACCAATGAGCTAGTCAACCAGTCAACCAACCAGCCCACCAGTCAACCAACCAACCAGCCAGTCAACCAGTCAGCCAACCAGTCTACCAACCAACCAGCCAGTCAACCAGTCTACCAACCAACCAGCCAGTCTACCAACCAACCAGCCAGTCAACCAGTCAGCCAAATAGCCAACAAGTTAGCCAGCCAACCAACCAGTCAGCCAATCAATGAGCTAGTCAACCAGTCAACCAACCAGCCCGCCAATCAACCAGCCAGTCTACCAACCAACCAGCCAGTCAACCAGTCAGCCAAATAGCCAACCAGTTAGCCAGCCAATCAACCAGTCAGCCAACCAATGAGCTAGTCAACCAGCCAGTCTACCAACCAACCAGCCAGTCAACCAGTCAGCCAAATAGCCAACCAGTTAGCCAGCCAACCAACCAGTTAGCCAGCCAACCAACCAGTCAGCCAACCAATGAGCTAGTCAACCAGTCAACCAACCAGCCCGCCAATCAACCAGCCAGTCTACCAACCAATCAACCAACCAGCCAGTCAACCAGTCAGCCAACCAGTTAGCCAGCCAACCAACCAGTCAGCCAACCAATGAGCTAGTCAACCAGTCAGCCAACCAACCAGCCCTAGCCAGCCAAACAACCAACAAGCCAGTCAGCCAATCAACCAACCAACCAACCAATCCAACCATTGAATCACAACAGAAATTACCAGAAAACACTATGGCATTTACACCATAGCTGGTTTAAGCCACAAAGGTTATGAAGGGCTGATGAATACAGCTGCTTGCCAGAGGTACTGAGCAGTGTGCGAGCAAGGATTTGTATTTCACAGCTAAAAGACAACAACCCTTTGCTTTACCAAGGATTGGAACCCATTGCCCATGATATGTGAGTTTGATTCATTAATTCACCAGCCTTCCGAGGCTCTTTCTAAAGAAGTGAGAGTTATATTGAGAAATATTGTCTTACCGGTGGACCATCAGATCCTGGTGTTCCTGGTGGGCCTGGAGGACCGTAGTCACCCTTTGCACCTGGTGGGCCCACAGAGCCAAGACTGCCTGGTTCTCCTGGAGAACCCTGGGGGAAAAAAGAGACATAATTTTGAATATAATATATATCTGAGTCTAATAAAGCTGGGATCTGTGTGTGAATGTACTTCTTCTTCTTCTTTTGTTCTGCTGCTTTTGCTGTGAAGTGTTGCAGAGAGAAGGCAGATAAAAATTTTTGTTTCTCGTGTCTTGTTTGTACTAACGTCATATTTGATATCTTCAACGACACAACTTAAAACCACTTCTGCTAGTTTAAAGTGGGCGTGTTGAAGCAAGTTTCCAGATGAATGCCTGAAAATGGAGGGAAATGTTCAGATGACGAGGTATTTCTTGACGTTACAGCGGTTTCTTAGAGCACACAAAATGAATCTTATCAGAAGAGTAAATAAGTTGCTTAATTCTTGTCTTCTTCTTCTTCTGTCCTACTGCTTTTGCCGTGAAAAGAGCAGGCAGATGTAATTTTCTGTATTTCACCCTCTTGTTTCTTGTGCTAATGTCATATTGGCTTTATTCAGTGTCTCTTTTACTCAATCTAGTCAATTCTTCCTGGGTCATTCTCTCAACTTCCATTCTGTTGTTCTCGCGTAGAACGCTCAAGCCGCTGGTTGATTTTGTTCCATTCTAGCTAATTGTCCGAACCACTTAATTCTTTGGTGTTCTATACTGTCAATGATCAGTGATATCCCTACACTTGTTCTCAAGTTTCTCATTTCTCTCAATCTCAATCTCTTCTTGTTTTTCTAGCTGCATTTCTTATGCAGCTCATCTCACATTACGTGATTTTTAAGCCTTTGTGTTTCTAGGATTGTCCATGTTTGACATTATTAACACAGCATTGTGATAAATAAAATGTCTATCAACTTATTTTTTGTGGCATTTTGATATGTGGATGTTTTAAAATAGGTGTTATTTGATAGTTGTTATTGTTTGCTTTCTGTATTCTCTTTTTAGTTTTCCCACTGCTTTCTTCTTTATAATTGTCAAGGTCAGCATTCATGGGATTCACTGTAAATATACTTTCTGATACTTCAGTTTCTTACGAACCACAATTTGAACTGTCCCAAATGATACAAATACCTTCGCTAGTGAACATAAGCTCCTACGACAATCCACCAGTATTGCTGTGTCAGTCTTAGCAATGACTTCTTCTGTCGCAACAATATGTGCCTGATGCTGACATGGAAGATCTTTCATTAACTCACATCCTTCAACAACATTCACACCCAGTCTTCACTTTTCTCTTCCACACTCATTTGTTACCACACACTGCTTGAATTCTATGATGAATGTTAAGTGGTCAACATTTTTTGAATGTAAGGAACTGAATGGACAGATTCAGTGTCACACCAACCATTTTGTCAACAATCTGCAGCAGAAACTATGCATGCGAGGAGAATGAACACATGCTTGCTTGTTTATTGGTCTGTTCTTATTACGTGGCTAAGATGTCATCATGCTCTATGCTGACCCGCCTGACATAGCATTTGTGGGTTTCATTTTGTCATGCCTCATTAACCCACACTCTATGAATACTATAATTAAATGTTAGACATGAATATTCAAACATATAACTCATTATACTGACAGAAAAAAAAAGAAGCTAGAAACAGTCTAGTTTCTCGTCTCCCTATTTCAAATGTTCATCTATATTTATATGACCACCACTTCTTTAGTTACTCTATATCAAATGTCCATCTATATTTATTGGTCTATAACCTCTCTAGTCTCTCTATTACAAATGTTCATCTCTCTAGTCTCTCTATTACAAATGTTCATCTACATTTATCTCTCTATCACTTCTCACTTACTGGTGATCCGGGGGTGCCTGGACTGCCCATTGGCCCAGGGGATCCTGGAGGTCCCTGCAAAGAGAAAACAAGTCATGAAAATTATATTCTAATTCAAAACAAAGGAGAAGGTTATTTCTACAGTTTCTGCTGATACCCGCAGATAGTTTGTAGCTGTGTTAGTGTTTAGTCTCCTTTCCTGTCAAGACACTGGCCTGGGTTCAATCCCCAGCAGAGGCATGACATATGTAATCATGATGTATGTAAGCACGACATGTGTATTTACACATATTTGACCCCCCTGAAAGCAATACACTTGTGACAGAGTTGAGTTGAGCTGAACAAAGAACCAACATCACAGCACACTGGACACACCTATATGCATTCCGTCCTCATCTTCTACAACCAATGAAAAGTTATAACACTAATAGTACTTGCTGCAGTGATGTGCCTGTTTGGCCTTTCCTTGGAGTGCTGAGTGTCAGCATTATCCTCTGGTCACTTCCTGTGGCATTATTCTTTCAAGGCCATGATGATGTATCGGTTCTTCCACACTACAGGATCCTAAAGAACCCTGATATCTACCATACAATGCACTAGTACTATACCCTGCAGTGCAGATCCAGCCAATCTATCCATCTGTTTGTTTCCCAACACACCAGGATGTCCTGGAGAAAAGATCCAATGGATGCTTCCTACCTTTGATTTTTTAATTGAAGCATACCACTCTGAGCAAGGGATGTCTTTTTCACATTTTTTAAATGTTGCATATCCCTTACAGGACGTTGCAGTCAACACCAGCATTTTTCAGCTGCTGTTGATGTACTAGGCAAGTTTTACGTTCAGTAGTTTGCCATTGCTCTCTGAAAGACCTGCTCACATACCCCCGTAAGTTACCAGTACGGCGCAAACCGATTCTCGCAGCTGCTGTTTTCTCCAAGTGGATATAAGGGATTACGAACAATGTCGTAAACACCTTGGCCAGGGAGACCGGCTTTTTCACATACTCTGTTAGAAATAGGTGGCCAGTGTTTCCCTCATAAAAAATGTGGAGAGCTGGTATTAAACCCTTGTCTCTTGCAATTATCAGCAAGATTTTGATGCTAATATCATTTTCCCTCACTAGGCATCTCCTATGACCTTTTTAGACTAAAAAACACAAGTGGGGACTGACCCCAAGATCCTTGGGCTATTAATTAATTAATTTTGTTGCGTATCCCTTACGGGACGCTGCAGTCAACACCAGCTGCTTTTGATGTACTAGGCAAGTGTTACGTTCAGTAGTTTGCTTTCTGCTTTCTGAACGACCGGCCCCTATACCTTTTTCGAAAAAAACCAGCACCGCTGTGTTTCGAGCAAGGGTAATTTACCATTCCTCATGTATGCTTTCTGTAGCAGAATTGCTGCTAGATGCCCACCTACTGGCCTGGTAGTCTTGGGTTTGAATCAGCTGTCAAAAAACTGTCATCCACTGCCTATATTACCTTGCTGTGTAGGACAAGGGGTCTTGGGTCTGAGGAATTAAGGCCACCTGGCTAGTGAAATGGCCGTGATCTGTGCAGGTTAAGATTTTCTTTTTTTCCCAAATAGAAAAAAAAAAATCCACACCTTACCGAGGATCGAACCCGGGTCTCCTGAAGGAAAAACTTAGCATTCTAGCCTCTCTGCTAATTTTAAAAATTAAACCTTAGGCCCCCCCCCCCCCCCAGGTTGATCCAGCCTAAAATGGGTACCAGAAAGTGTCTTGGGAAGTAAAGGCAGCCAGCATGATACTGACCACACCCCCCCCCCCCCCCCCCCCCACCCACCCAGTGCCCACTGGTCTATGGAAATATGGGTCTAGCACCGTGTACCCTATGAGCATAAGGTGAATAAAAAGGTACTTGACTTTTTGTTGAGACTTGCTATCTCTGAAATGAAAGTTAGTTGCATATCCTTTATAGGACGTAGCAATCAATCCCAGCATTTGTTGGCTGTTCGTGATATCTGGGAAAGTTTACATTCAGTAGTTTGCCATTGCTTTCTGAAGGACTGGCACTCATCTCATTTCATAAAAAAACTAATGTAAGGTGGTCTGCTGCCAAATTGCAAGCAGCTGTGTTTTGAACGTGGTATGCGGGATTACAAACTGCGCCCGTAACTCCTTGGCCACGGAGCCGGCAATGAAGGCCGGGTGTAATGATTCTCCAACAGCCTGCTCTGTCCCGTGTCTTTACAGCACATTCAGAACCGTACTCATACGTAACATTGTCTTCATTGATTACTCTTATGTAACATTGTCTTCATTGATTACTCTTATGTAACATTGTCTTCATTGATTACTCTTATGTAACATTGTCTTCATTGATTACTCTTATGTAACATTGTCTTCATTGATTACTCTTATGTAACATTGTCTTCATTGATTACTCTTATGTAACATTGTCTTCATTGATTACTCTTACATTTTCTACCCATATGTTGCGTGGAAATGCTACCTAAGACTAAATGTCATGGCAGGACAAACCAGGCCCTAAGTCTTGGTCTGCACCTGGTCTAGGAAGGAAGCTTCAACAGGCGGACAGTTAGAGTATTGCTTTGCGGATCCAGCAGTTTCTGCAGCTTGTCTTGTTCCAGATGTTTTGGTATTACCTTTCCTCTGGCGCAAACTAGGCAGGCCGAGAGATTGATCATGCTGCATGGACAACAGATCCTCTTCTTCTTCAGCGTTCCGAGCCATTGAGGTTCTTTGCTGCAAATACAATCCGCCTCCATTCGTCTCTCTGGTGGACCTTCTCTTGCCAGTCGTTGATTCCAAGTGCTTGTAGATCTGTATATGTATTATCTCTCCATCGCCTTCTTGGTCTACCTCGGGGTCTACGGTCATTTATTTCCTGAGTGTAAGCGAGTTTTGTTTCCCTATTATCTTCCATTCTTTCTATATGCCCCAGCCATTGTAGTCTATTAGCCTTCATGATACCAGTGATTAGCGGGGACTTAAACAGATCATAAATGTCTTTGTTACTTCTTCTTTTCCACTCTCCACTTTGTGTATCCCTAATGGGTCCAAAGATGCGTCTTAAAATTTTGTTCTCAAAGGTTTGTAACAAGGCTTCGTCTCCTTTCGTTGTACTCCAGGTTTCAGAGCCATACAGCACAACTGGTCTGATCAGTGTTTTGTATATTGTGATTTTGGTGTTACGAGATAGCGCCTTTGATTTTAGTAGATGTTGTAGTGCATAGTATATCTTATTTCCAGAGTTGATTCTAGTTTGTATTTCTTCCCTTATGATGTTGGAGCAGTTGAAGATTGTACCCAGGTATTTGTATGTTTCCGTTCTTTTAATGGTCATATTATCTATTTGTATGTGGCCAGAGTTTCTAGCCATTCCGTCTCTTGAAATTACCATATATTCTGTCTTATCTTGGTTGATAACCAGCCCCATCTGTTGGGCTTTTCCCTTTAAGTGAGTCAATATTTCCAATGTCTTTTGTTCACTTTGCCCTATAATATCTATATCATCTGCATAACCAAGCAGCTTGGATGTTCCTCCAATATCACATTCCTCCTTTACCTTCCTTACAACTTTCTCTAGAGCCAGATTGAAGAGTAGCGGTGATAGTGCATCACCCTGTTTCAAGCCAGATGTTATTTGGAAGGGGTCTGATTTCCTGCCTTTATATGTTACTATATTATAAGTATCTTCCATGCATAGTCTGGTCATGTTGATTAACTTCCTTGGTATTCCAAATTCCTGCATAGCATTCCATAGACTATTCCTATGGACACTATCATAAGCCTTTTTAAAATCCACAAAAATGTTATGGAGATCTCTTTTATATTCCCAATGTTTCTCGGCTATTTGTCGTAAGATAAATATCTGATCTATTGTTGATCTGTTTTGTCTAAAACCCGCCTGGTAGTCACCTAATATGTCTTCTGAATATGGTTTTAGTCTATTTAGTAATACTGCGGATAGTATCTTATAGCTTGTGGACAGTAGTGATATTCCTCTATAATTTCCACATTGGAACTTGTCTCCTTTCTTAAAGATAGGTATCAATAATGACTCTTTCCAGTCATGGGGTAATTCTTCTGTCCTCCAGATTTTTATTATTAGTTCGTATAGCTTTAGATGTAATGCATGGCCACCTGCCTTTATAAATTCAGCAGCAATTCCATCAGTCCCAGTTGCCTTATTGTTTTTAAGTCGTGTGATTACATATAGGATTTCTTCAAATGTAGGTTCTTCAATTTGTGGTTCGCATGTTAGAACCTCTTCCTGTGGGAAAATGTGACTTGGAGCTTCACAATTTAGTAATTCAATAAAATATTCTTTCCATGTGTTGCACATTTCCTCATTGGTATTTATCATATTCCCATTTTTGTCTTTTAAACCATATGTGTTTTGTTGGTGCCCTCGTTTCATTGACTTCAGTTCTTTAAAAAATTTTCTGGATTCATTTTTCTGGTGATTAGTTTCCATATCTTTGATTATATTACTCATATATTCTCGCTTCTGCTGTCTGACTATTTTTGTAGCCTCTTTACATTCATTTCTATAATGCTCTTCCTTTTGGATGTTATTGATGTCATTTAACCATACATGTCTGGCATTCTTCTTCCTAATGACTGCTTCTTCACATTTTTGATTGAACCATCTGTTCTTTCTATGCGTGGTTAACACACCGAGACATTCTTCTGCGGTAGACTGAATTGTATTCTTGATGTTCAACCAAGTTTGGTCAACGCTTTCCTCCAAAGGGTTTTGCAGAGTTTCAAGTTTACATTTTATTTCATCTGTAAATTTCTCTTTGACTGTAATGTCTTGCAGTTTTTCTCTGTTATATGTTGGGTGTAATCTTTGTAATTTAGTATAGAAAGCTCTCTTAAGTTTTATTTTAAATTTTGCTCCAACGAGGAAGTGGTCACTGTGGCACTCAGCTCCTCTATAACTTCTGACTTGCTGTATGTTTGATGCATTTCTGTTGTTAATTAAAATGTGATCTATTTGATTATAGGTTCTCTTGTCACATGATTTCCAAGTTTGTTTGTGTATATCCTTTCTTTGTAGTCTGGTACTGCTAATCTGCAGTCCTTTGGCTTCTGCCAGGTTGATGACTCTCCATCCATTATTATTTGAAGTTGTATGTAGGCTTTCCATACCGGCCACTTTTTTATTAGTTTGCTCTCTACCTATTTTTGCATTGAAGTCTCCCAGCACAATCAGGATGTCCTGTTTGGGGGTTTCTTCTATGACATCTTCCAGATCATTATAAAAGTCTTCTTTAATATCATCTTCTTTCTCTTCAGTAGGTGCATGTACATTAATCATCGTTATATTTTTCCATTTACCTTTTATTCGTAATTTACTAATCCTGTCATTAAAAGCTTTAAAGTTTAAAACGTTCCCCCATAACTCTTTTTTGATGACAAATCCTGTTCCTAATTCATGTTTATTTTGGGTGTTTCCTCCATATATTATAATCATTCCATTTTGCTCTAAAGTACCCTCTCCTGGCCACCTTATTTCTTGAATTGCTGTTATATCCATTTGATATTCACCCAGCTCCCGGGTTAGTTCTTCGGCCGCTCCAGCTCGATATAGTGTCCGTACATTCCATGTTCCAAATCTCAAAAGTCCTTTAACGTTCCAAGGTCGTTGTCCAGATAAGTCAGTCCGATATCGAGGCTCATGTATTTGTTTCGTAACAAAGAAAGGTTTTTACAAAGGTGGGGATGTTAACCCCACGCTTCAACCCCCAACCTGGAGGACCAGGGTGTTTCTCTTTGTCTGTTCTCTACCCTTTGACCTGTCCGGCTTGGGAGGCCCTGCTGGTAGCTACGCTACCGCCGGCATAGCTCTCAGGGTCATTGAGAAACTCAAGCTCCCCCACCACGACAAGGTGGAAACACTTACAATTCAGCCCAGGCTTTGTGCTATGGAGAAGTATAACTCCATCCATGGTCTGGTTGTAGTTATTGTACCTTTTCTGAAGCACAATGTAACAAACTATCATTTTGTCAAGATGGCAAAATACCAGTGAGAGGAGGGATACTGGAGCACTTAAGGAGATACCTGTGTGCACCTGAAAGTGATATCTGTTGTTTGTAGTGTGAATTGCATATTCAGAAAAATTGCGACCGGCCAGCCGCTGAACTAACTGGGTTGCCTAATGCAATAAAGTGTGGTTGATGGTTTTCTAGTGACTGCCACTTCCATTGACGATGAACTGTATTTTTTGTGGCAAACTTTTCTGTTGGCATTCTGGCAGCGGCATTATGCTAGTATACCTGTGTGGGCTGTTGATTTGTCATGACTGCTGTCTGTTCTACTTTTCACATAGTGCAGTGAGGAGCATTTTGTGTGATATTCACTGGCAAAGGAACAGAGTATATTGGGGGCAATCTTTTGCCATGAAGTTGGAACTGAGACAAACTAATTAACCTGAAAGTGATCTATACAAACCAAACCATAATCCCTGACCACATTCTTTAAGTTGCTATAGTTACCACTAACCACAAAGTTCTGCAAAAGAAACAACGGCAGAAGACAGTAATCTCACCAGTTTTCCAGGTTCTCCAGTTTCACCTTTAGGTCCTGATGGCCCAGGTAAGCCTTGAACTCCAGCGGCGCCTTCAGGGCCAGTCAGTCCACGAGGTCCTTCAGATCCCTAGTGGCGTGAACATAAAAGAAGATGAATACAAATTAAATACTGTTATTGAATTTGTCTTTGTTGAAGAAGGAAAAAAAGGTCATTTTAAATCCTGTTACTGTATTAGCTGTAGTTGATAAATGAAAAGGTAATTGTAAATCTGGTTACTGTATTAGCTGTAGTTGATAAATGAAAAGGTAATTTTAAATTTCATTACTGTATTAGCCTTAGTAGAAAAACGACAAAGTAATTAAAAAACTGGTTACTGTATTAGTCTTTGAAGAAATAAAAGATAATTAAGTTTTAAATACTGTTACTGAATTAACCTTTGTTGAAGACATGAGAAGGTATATTATTTTAAATATGGTTATTGCATTAGCCTTTTCAGTAAAATTTAAAAGGTAACGCAATTTTAACATACAATTTTAAATTGGTTTTAAAACATCTGAACAATTAACAACAAGATGGGCTACTGGAGAGATATGAGGAACCAAAACTTATTAACAAAGTTAAAGAAAAAAAACTATTTCAATGGGACATGAATGTGAAAGTCTCTGAATGCTGAATTATGGGAAATGTACTATTAGGCCACTAGTTTTCTAGGCATTTGTAAAGAAGGTAGCTTGCCATTGCTTTCCTTCTTGGCAGTGACTATACTATACTGGTCGATACTATACAGCTATTGTCACCATAATGTGATCCAGTGCCTACCATTCTGAATATGAGACCATAACCAGCCAACAACTTCAGATGATATATAACTCTACAGTATGCATCGGACAAGATGCGGCGAATTATGCCAGGCAATAAACTGTGCAACATATTGTTTATAGCTTCTTTGTTAAAATTCCACAACTATCTGTTGGCTGCTTTCTAGCTCAATCCATCTGCTTTCTAGCTCAATCTACCACTTAAAAAGCATGAATGTCTGGAAATAATAATTATGAAGGGAGGTGTACCAGAGAAATGGTAAAGAGGCAAACCGCAAGGTTGATGGGTTCAAGATGTGATAGATAATTTACAGACAGCAACTGAAGCAGGACATCCGGCTTAACTGATTACATGGGATGATTAATCGTCTGACTTGACTTCCTATATCTGCCTTGGATTATACACAGTAGTTGTCTTTATGCAACCCTCTTTAATTTTATATATAATAAAACATGTCTGCTACCAAATTAACAACTTTTAAGTCATAACTGTGACACACTTCTACTTCCCATTTTCCCCCATCCATTTTGATTTGGTCCAAACCTAGATTTTATTTGGCACTGAATCTTTTAACTGTATTTGATCAGGTACATAATGCAGAATTCACACAACATAAAATAAACCAAAAAGGTACATCTTTATTAAGCCGAAATATACAACACACATGTTCATACATTAATTTAATTTACTAATATAGTAATTTTAAACTGAATGTCATGTCTGTTTGTTGGCACAGAGTTAGTTGGCTTGATAGAAAGACATGAATTATGATAGAAAGACATTTATTATGATACAAAGACATTTATTATGATAGAAAGACATTTATTATGATAGAAAGACATGATAGAAAGACATTTTAAAAGGCTTTTATGGGGGAACATTCAACATAGGACAAGCCACTGGAATGATGATGATGGGACTACTGGAGCTGTGAGATTTGTTTGTGCCTAGTAGTCTGGGTAATGACCTCACCTTTCTGCCTTGAATACCTTGAAGACCTCTTGGTCCTGGATCTCCAGGTGAGCCCTGTGGGGAAAAAAACAATCCAGAATTAACTCTGGCAATATGTCATTAGTATTCAGTCCCCCTGAAAAGAATCACATAAAAATATAAAACCAATACATAAATTTTCACGAGATCAGTGATGCAAATCAACAGAAGGGACACGTTACTTACAAGTATTATATCTGCAAGTAATTTGTGCAGATGTAGTTGGTAGGGGTTTTAACAAAGTAAGCAAATGATGGCAAGCTCTTTCTTATCCTGGAGTAGTACATCAGCCATCTAGCCTTTTCAGACAAGGGCAAAATATTTGGAGGACCCATAACATGTTAGAACATCCCTTGGCAGTTTAAATTCTAAAATATTTGGTCAATTCCTAAGTTAAATTTCAAAATGGGAAAACCTACCCATAATAGAGTATTTATAGCATGTGTGATTCTAGAGTACGCAAATATGGCTCCTTGCTGGTGTTGTAGGGTTCATGCATTGAACTGATATTCTTCCTGTCTGATCTTTGAATGTAATCCCAAGCACTTATTGAGATATCTGAGTGCATGGCATGGCATGGTTAAGCTATAACCTAGGTCAGAGAGTAAAGGTTATGGCTGTGTTCAGCAAGTGAACACTAGAACGTGGAAAGCAGGGACTATCCACACAACGTGAAAACGGAGTTCACGTCCCAGGTGATAGAAAGTGAGCTCGGGACAAGTTAGTCTGCGTTGAGCCAGCGTCCAGGACGGACGTTGGGAGAAGTATACAGCGTTGCGGCCAAGATTGAGCCACGCTTTTAATTCGTGATGTTGTATATCGTGAATTTATTGTGGAATATGTGATGGTATAATTGATAATGTTGATATCCGTCTGTATAGAATATTATACGTAGAAACATACAAACAGTGTCCGAGTTGACTGCTGTTTAAGTTTACTCCTGTTCGAGTTAACTAGAGTTCGAGTTGGTGTAATGTATAACGTATGGCTGAGTAACCATCAGCAAGTCATATGCTGAAAGATGACCAGGGTGCTGACTGGAGAAGAAGAGAAGAATAAATCATGCCCCTGTTGGACATGAGAAGTATTGCTACAAAAGTTTATCAATAGTAGCCCCATGCAGACAATCCCAGTTAGACCCTGGCATATGGCTCCTTGCTGGTGTTGTAGGGTTCATGCATTGAACTGATATTCTTCCTGTCTGATCTTTGAATGTAATCCCAAGCACTTATTGAGATATCTGAGTGCATGGAAAGTGTTTTTCCCCCCAACAGAATCAAATCACAAAATATGTACATGACAATAAAGAAAGTCTTTAGTGTAAACAGGTGGTAATTACTTGTTCACAAGATAAAAAGTGTTGTTTATGAACACTTGGATGTTAAATACTTGTGTACAAGGTGAAAAGTGTTGTTTAAACAAATGGTTGTTTATGAATATTTGGATGGTAAATACTTGTGCTAAAAGGTGAAAAGTGCTGTTTATGAAAAATTTTCTTTATGAATATTTGGATGGTAAATACTCGTGTTACAAGGTGAAAAGTGTTGTTTATGAACATTTTGACAATAAATACTTGTGTTATAAAGTGAACAGTGTTTATTAAAAGTGTTTTTTTATTACAAGTGTTGTTTATGAACATTTTGATGGTAAATACTTGTGTTACAAGGTGAAAAGTGTTAAAATCTGTATTGTTATTGCTGTTGTGAAGTTAAAGTTAATATTGTCGTTATTGTAAATGTTGCTACATGGATCAGAAACATAGAATTGACACAAATAATTATTAAAAGTTAACGTAAATGTTATCATTCTCAGAGTTGCTGCATGGATACAAAAATATTGAAAATATGACACAAAGAATTACTAATAAATTCACTCATTCATGAAGTCAATCAGTTCAATGACTGTTAAAGAGGAGAAAAAATTCCCCATCTGTGACCATAAATAGAAACAAGGGACAAACTTACCGGAGGTCCAGGTGGACCTTGCAATCCAATGGGTCCCTGAGGTCCTGGGGGTCCCTGTTGAAAGACATTTATTTTGTTAATAATAGTTAAAAGACAATGTGGTAAATGAAAGCACACATTAAATTTTATTTAGTGATGATATTATTGCTGACATATGTTGGGGTGCCAGTTAGGACCTTATGCTGACAATTTCATAAGACAAGGGTTTAATGTCAGCTCTCAACATTTGCTATGAGTGTTCCTGCTATGGGAGAGAGGTCTGTGTGCTTGTGTATAACACATTATCATCATCATCATAATCAAGTATTTCAACAATTGGGCTGGTCACTTAGTTTCCTGGTAATTTAATTCTATTATGGACTGAATGGTTCGATGTGCAATGAGGATGATCTGTTGACTAACTAATTTAATTCTATAGTCTTTAGCTTTATGCTGCTCTCTTTAACTCTTCATGTCTGCATTGCCAGTTTTACAAATGTTTTTACTTGGTTTTTCTCTACCTCTTATCCCTTATATTCCACTTTGATGCTGCTTCTTGTCTTAGCATGTACGCAAACAATGAGAGCTTCTTGACACCTGCATGGCTTCACTTTTGTGAAATAATATGATAGTTTTCCTCTACCTTCCACACCCACCTGATTTTGGTCGCCTGGCACCATTAGCAATGGTTCAGATTGCTATTTATATATTATATATAAAGCACTGAAAAATATAGAAAATGATCCTGATGGCATCTTGTACCGTGATTAGTGTCTGTTAGGAGGAAGTCTTCAGGCAGAGGCATAAGCACTAAATGCTCAAGTAATCACCACATAATGTACAAGTCATCATGATCCATTGCTTTCTGAACAACTGACACTAAATGAAAACCAGCATAAGGCGGTCTGTTTCCAAATCGCCTGCAGCTGTGTTTCAAATGCAGTATGCATTTTTTTCCCCATTCAAATTGCATATGCAACTCCTCACCACAGTGCCGGCTGAAGCAAATTAAACACAAATCAGCCCAAATTTATCAAGCTCCACTTATGATTGCTCAAGTAAATGAACTCTATAAGTTCAGATCAAGTATAATATACAATTTGTATTCCAATCCAGCATGTGAACAAGCCCCTTCTGGTAGTCTGTATGTTGACATTTGGTGAGGTTTTCTCCTATATCTCATCTTGTTCCTCTTGTAACTTGCGGTATTGAGGTTAAGTATAAACAGCAGGAGAGTGCCAGTTTATGGGCTTCATATATCGAGATCCCCATGTACTCTGTCCATCGTTTACGTGGTCGGCCTCTTCTTCTGCTTCTATTGGGTCTGTACATCATTGCTTGTTGTGGTATATTGTTAGTTGGTAACCTAGTTACATGGCCAAACCATTTAACTTGCAGCCTTCTAATAAAATCTAGTGCTGCTATAACCCCCACTTCGGTCCTGATTTCTTCATTTCTTATCTTATTTATTCTTGATACATTGAGTATTCTTCTCAATAATCTCACTTCTGTTTTTGTTATTTTTCATTTCTCTTTTTCTGTCATTGTCCAGGTTTGGTATATAACTGATCACAAAGCAACCAGCTTTAAATTACGATCACCAATGATGGCAAAGAACTTACTCCCAAAAATAAGACTGTAGGGAAAATATATTGTTTTAGCTTTTAAATTAAAAGTTAAAAGTTAATTATTACTTTGAAATGTTTCGATCTAAAGACTGGCCACCCATTCCTCCGTGCACTCAGGCCCTACAAAATTTGATAGTCCTAACCCTTCACAAATTTAATGCAAGTTTCTGCTATGGAACTTTGCTTTCGGGTAAGATAAACAGAAACCCAAACAACAAGGACAGTTGTGAAGACATACCTGTGCTCCATATTCACCCTTTTGGCCTCTTTCACCAGGTGGGCCAACATCTCCCTGAATGTAGATGAAGCAATGCCAGTCAGTGACAGCACAGATACAAATACTCATGAAATAATACAATTACAATATATAAGTATTTTAACATTATGTACCATTTCAATCTTAAAGTAATTTATGAATTCTTAATTACTATTAGCAAACTATATGTCTGAACAGTGTGTCTGCAGGTGTGTGTTTGTGTATCTGTGCACATATCATCATCATCATCTTCCACTTCTGCCATCAAGCGTCATGGGGAGGAATAATTTGCGTTCCAGTGCCTGGTGGGCGGCACTTGATAGTGTCATTTGTGTGATTGTACAATGCCTTTGATATTGTCAATCAATTTTCTAATTGGACGTCCTCTTGGTCTCATTACAGATGATCTTTCATGTAAGGCCAGTGATGGTAGTTGCTGGTGTTGCATTCTAACGACATGGCCAAACCACTTGATCTTATGTCTTTCAATAAATGTGGCACAAGGTGTTGATCCCACTGTCTGTCTTATAACAGCATTTCTTACTCGGTCACGGATTGTTAAGTTGGCAGCTCTCCTCAGGCATCTCATCTCGCAGGTGTTGATTTTGCCAGAGTGTGATTTGGATAAATTCCAAGTTTGAGATTGGTAGCATAGGGTTGGTGTGAATATGCTGCTTATTATCTGTCGTTTTGCGGACATGGGTATATTTTGATGTTTCAGTAAGGGTGATAGTTGATGTGTAAGTGCACTAGCTTTTTGACATCTGATTTTGATTTCTCTGTCCAATCTGCCATCTTCTGTGATCATACTTCCAAGATATTTGAATTCTTTAACTTGTTTCAGAGTTGTGCTATTTATCTGTATACTTAGTGGGCCCGGCGTTCTACTAACTTGCATTACTTCGGTTTTGGCTGTATTTATACTCATATTGTATGTGCACATATACTGACATTTATTTTACGTTTAAATGTTGCGTTTCTATTTTTCTTTTGATTTTCTTTTTCTTTTCACTTCCCTCACATCACTCACCTGGATGTACACAACCAGACATGCCGGAGTAAGGGGTACCAAATGTGCAGACCAGCTGGCAAATAATGCAACAGCACAAATGGGAAGAAACATGGACATGGCTGATATAATCAGCGCAGTACGGATTAATTTGGTGGATACTGACAAGACACCGACTCTAGCCCAACTGCACGAACTGGGAGTAAAGCCTGATAAAACATGTCAATGCCGCCTTCGTGGGAAAGAGAGGAGATGCCATAATCAACACCTCATGGGAACAGTGAGCAGAAACACGTTGGGTTGGCTGCAGCATCGGACTGAGCACGCATGGGATTGCCCAATGTGCAGTGAAGTCATTTGACATAACATAACATCACATCACATAATATATTCCAGTTCCTCTTGCATATTTCTGTTTCAAATTTTCTTTTCGTTTTCTTTTCCTTTTGACTTTTTGTATCCCTTTCTTGTCCAATATTTTAGTTTTTCTGAAAGTTAACAGCTTAACAAGCTGTAAACCTCTCTTGCTGATCAAGTGTGTTATAGTCACTGTTGAGCCCATTTTATAACTTTCTGACAGCCTCGGCAGCTCTCCTTTTTCTCAAAATATGTGACTTCATTACCTTCTTGTTCAGTCTACACCCTTATGCGTGCGCAAGTTTATCAGCTTTTCTTCTAGTTTTGAATGAAGAAATTGTAACAAAATTCTATATTGCCAACATATTTGCATCAATCAGGCTGTGCCTGTGTCTTGCCACAGACTCATACACGCACACATACATATCAACACTCATTCACCCACACCAACCCATTCACACTCACATATTCCCATACAGACACACATCGTATAGTATTCCTGAGAGAAACATAATCAATTCACTAACCTTGTCACCATTCACACCAGGAGGTCCGACTGGGCCAGATGGTCCCCGGTAACCCTGGAAAATGAAAGCACTGTCTAGTTACAGCTAGAAAACAGCATTGACCAATAAAATACACACACTAACAAGGAAGCAAATATATACATAGTAAGAAAAGAAACTTAACAAAACAAACAAACAAACAAAAGAATTATATTTACATACAGGGAAACTGAAGCACAATAGGTAAAATGTATGAACATAATATATATAACATACTTGACCAAAGAACTGAAAGCAATAACAGGCTATGTATATCAAGACAGTTTCTTTATCATACAAAAACTTAAATAAAGTGCACACAATAAAGAAAGAATTATAAAACAGAGCAAACAAACCGACTGATGAAAGAAAGAAAGAAAGAAAGAAAGAAAGAAAGAAAGAAAGAAAGAAAGAAAGACAGAAAGAAAGAAAGAAGAAAGACAGAAAGAAAGAAAGAAAGACAGACAGAAAGTCAGACACACAGACAGACAGATAGACAGGCAGGCAGGCACACAGAAAGACAGAAAGAAAGACAGAAAGAAAAAAAGAAAGAAAGAAAGAAAGAACACTCTTTTACATTCATACTCTCTCTCTCTCTCTCTCTCTCTCTCTCTCTCACACACTCACTTGCTACATTTCTAGAAACTCTCTCTTACATTCTCACTCACTCTTTCTTTTATACACACATTCTCTCTCTCACTCGCTTTATCCCTCTCAAACTCTCTCTTACATTCTCACTGACTCTCTCTTATACGCACACACTCACTTTATCTCTCTTAATCTCTCTTGCTTAGTAACTCTCTCTCTCTCTTACATACACTCTTTTGTTGGATGTGTGGGGGATATGTGTATGGGTTGGGAGATATGTGTGTGGTTGAGGATGTGTGTGCATGGGTGGGGTGTGTGTGTGGATGTGTGTGTGGGGATGTGTGTGTTAGGGGTTGTGTGGTTAAGGGATGTGTGGTTAGGGGGATGTGTGATTGGAGGATGTGTGGGTGGGTGAGTGTGTGTAGGTTGGGAGAGTGGGTGGGGGATGTGTGTGGGTGGGTGAAGGATGTGTGTAAGGAGGATGTGTGTAAGTGGAGGATGTGTGGGTGGGTGCAGGATGTGTGGGTTGGCAGGGAGATGTGTGTGTCATTGGGAGATGTGTGTTTGGCTGGGTGGTTGGGGATGTGTGGGTAGGTGGTGGAGGATATGTGGATGGGTGAGTGTTGGTGAGTTATGGGATGGGTGGAGGATGTGTGTGTGGGTGGGGCAATGTGTGGGTGGGGGAATGGGTGGGTGGGTGCATGTATGTGTACCTGGGTGTGTGTGTGGGTGGGGGATGTGTGGTAGGTGGGGGATGTGTGTAGGTGGGAGATGTGGGGGATGGGTGGATGAGTGGGGGAATGTATGTGTGCATGGGGGTGGGTGTGTGTATGTGGGTGGGGGATGTGAGGGTGGGTGGGGGTTGTGTCTCAAAACATGGAATATGCATTGTTTATGTCTACAACATTCATTTGACAGTGTTTTTTTTCCCCATATGAATGTATTATGCACTATTGATGAATGAAAGATGAGTGATTGGAAAGGGTCCGAATGTAAGGTGGGCCTGTGTGCCCAATTTGTCACCCTTTGAAAATAAAGTCTGTTCGTTCGTTCATTCTCTCACACTCACTTTATCTCTGATGAACTCTCTCTTACATTCTCACTCTTTCTTATACAAATGCTCTCTTACACACTCACTTTATCTCTCTCAACGTCTCTTACATTCTTACTCTGTCTCATACACACTCTCTCACACTCACTTTATCCCTCTCAATCTCTCTCTCACTAACTATCTCTCTTATACACAAACTCTCTCACACTCTATATATCTCTCGCTCATTAACTTTCTCTCTCTCTCTATAATAAAGTTGAATTGAAGTGAATTGAATCTCTCATACATACACACTCTCGTACACACATACTCTCACACTCACTTCATTTTTCTCAATGTCTATCACTAACTCTCTTTTACTCACTCTTTATTTATCTCTCTCTCTATACATATAAAGAAACACTTACTCTAGGTCCATCAGCACCGACAGGGCCAGGCTGCCCAATTGGGCCTTCAGGTCCCTACGAAGACAAATATAACAATATAACAATCAAACTCATAATAACAAGTACACATTATATTCTAACAAACAAATGAAAGAATAATAAAATATAATTTTGTGTCTATATATCCTTCACTTTATTTCATATCACTTATTGTTACTGGATTAATTTTGAAAGCTTATCTTACACAGGCTGTGAAATCAAAACACGAAGAAAGATAACATTGTTTTGTTTTATCTGATGTAATTTTTCTGTCTGAGCTCTAAAAAATAGCTACATACATTTAAAAAAAACAAAAAACTGGAATTCTTGTGTAGACATGACTAGAACAAAAACAAATGAGAAGTAGATTGTTTTGTCAAGTGCTGTTTGTATTCTCCCTTCTTGGTGTTAACACAATATAATCATGTACTTTTACATCATGTTTTTGTCAGATGGTGGGTGATGATGTAAATGACCTGTATGTTCACATGCACCCATTATGGACGAACATTTAACATGCGAATTGGTCTCATCAGTCATTTTCACTGCCGCCATGGATTATAATTTTATGCCTTTTTTCAAGCACCATGTAACAAACTATCGTCGGTCAACACGGCAAGGTGTCAGCATGTTTACTCTGATACTGTTTGCCAGATTTTATATATTATTGCTACTAGCAAATTTAGAGACATTATTGTAAAATACCTGAACCATTTAATTCGTTGTCTGTCTGCACTTTCCAAGTTTAGCAGATCTCGCTTGTTTATTTTTCTTTTCTTATTTTCACTCTTGTATTGTGACTAGAGAGTCTCAGTGGTGAAGTGGTTATGCCACCTGCCTCACACTCCAACTCCAAATGTCATGTGTTTGATTCCAGACTACATCATTTGGTTCACGAGTGCAGTTTTCTCTGAGACTTCTGGGGGTCATTGCTGGAGCTACAGAGTCCATGCTTTGTGTGACACTTTCAGCAGGCTGCCTGGCAGAAAAATACCGAACCATATGGGATGAAACCTAGGCCAATGAAGTCAATCCTTTTGCCTTTAAAACCCTATGTTTTTTATTGTGACTCTGATTTCTTTCCTTAAGTTAGTTATTTGCATATCTTTTACAGGAAATAGCAGTCAACTCTAGCATTTGTTGGCTGTTTGTGATTTCTGGGAAAGCTTACATTCATTAGTTTGCTTCCTTAAATAGAATTTGCATATTGTGAGTAAAAATCATTATTATGTACTCTGCCAAATGGTGTAGGTATTCATGAATCTCCAAAGATCCTGTCCATGGTGTTCTGGTTCAATTCTATTGGTGATGTTCCTCCATGGCACCATCTTAGGCCATCCAGTTTCATTTCTCTCCTTCTACTGCTGACCTTGCCTGTCATGACAATATCTTCCAAAGTTTCGCATTTAATCACACAGCCAAATGAACACTGGTTTGTCTTTTTCTTTTATTTGTATATAATATTCAACTTCTCATCCTGGACTTCGGACGTAAATTACAAGTACCTCAAAAGTGGGTTCGCCTGATGGTGAGTGACACTGGAATCAGGGAAAGTGAATCCACAAGCAAATATCTGTTCAGTGCACTAGAAGTAGTAGTATCACGTTTATGAACTACGCTTGAGTTCAATGCGAGTGAACAAAGAAAAAAAAATATTTGAAGGTATCCAAAGGTTGTGGGTTCCATTCCAGGCTACTTCATTCTGTTCACGAGTACAGTTTTCTTGGAGACTCCTAAGGATTGTCAGTGGAGCTATAAAATGTGTGTCTTGTGCCACGCTTTCAGAAGGCCGCCATGCAGAAAGAGACTGAGCCATATTGGATAAAACCCAGTGCAAAGGAAGTTGATCTTCTTGCATTTAAAATCTCTTTGTTAGTTTATTGGTATGTGCACACTGTTATTCATTAAAATTTGTAATTTGATGGGAAGTGAAGAAACAGAATGAAATGTTGTTAATCAAAACACTAAATGAGGATGTAAAATGTTCACAAAACCTGGTTTCCTTTTTCTCCACGCTTGCCTTCATTTCCTTGTGGACCTGGGGGACCCTGTTGGAATTAGAGGGAAAAAAAAGTTAGACAGGAAACAGTTATCTAGTATAGATAACAATGTACAGTGTAACATTGATACAGTATTAAATAACTTTCACTCCGGTTGTTATGAGATGAGATAATGATTATGGTGGGGGATGAAAACAAAGAAAGCAATATTACAAAATCTGGGATTTAAGAAAACAGTTAGTTAGTTGCATGTTCTTTACAGGATATCACAATCAACCTCAATATTTTTTGACTGTGTGATTTATTAGGCAATTTATTAAATTCAGTGTTTTGTTACTGCTTCCTGAACGGCTGACTCTCCTACCACTGAAATTAACATAAGGTGGTCTGCTTAAAAAACATCCATGGTCGATTTCAAACCCTCAACTTGGTTTGTCTGGGAGTTGTGAAACTATGTTTACTGCCACTAATTCACAAGTGTCAGCAAGAAACTTCACTGAATGAAACTAAAGTACTGAGGCAATATAAAAAGGCACAGCTGCTTGTTTAAGTATGTGCTGGAAGGGAAAGGAGGTGGAGAAGTATATACGAGGAAGACAGTGTTACAGATGTGTAGACAACATCAAGAGATACATTGGAAGAAGCCTGTATAAATGCACAATTGAAGATGTGTGGACAACATCAAAAGATGGATAAAAAGAAGCTGATATAAATGCACCATAAAGATGTGTGGACAACACCAAGAGATGGATTGAAAGAAGCATGAATAAATGCACAATTGAAGATGTGTAGACAACATCAAAAGATACATTGGAAGAAGCCTGTATAAATGCACCATGAAAATGCATGTCAACATCAAGAGATGGATTGGAAGAAGCTGATATAAATGCACCATGAAGATGTGTGGACAACATTAAGAGATGGACTGAAAGAAGCCTATATAAATGCACCATGATGGTGCATGGACAACATCAAGAGATGGATTGGAAGAAGCTGATATAAATGCACCATGAAGATGGTGGACAACACCAATAGATGAACTGGAAGAAGCTGATAAAAATGCATCATGAAGATGCGTGAAAAAGTTTAACCTGGAATTGTAGCCGCTTGGCCAACCATTACTCCATGAAAAAAGTTACAACCAAGATAAAACAAACCTAAAAAATTTGATAAACTTCACTGGCCATAAAATCTGGCCTCTGATAATAGAAACTTGGAAACCTCCAAATATTTGGCTTCTCTCTCTTGTCCCGCAAAGCAGGAACCTGCTATGATCTGTGATGTCACAGAGCTATCACATTTTGCAGGTCTGAGTGCACGGAGGATGGGTGGTCTGTCTTTTCCTCTGTTAGTGGATGAGCAACACTGGCATCAAACCCTCATTTAATCGTGCTCATGACACCCACCAGCGTAGCCCCTATCAACAAGCACTGCCTGCTGCATTAGCTCATCACAATTCCATAGTTACTCATCTCTGGAGGCAGGACACTTATGTCGACATCCATGAGACCTTGTGTGTACTACTTTAATTTAGATATGCCAGCTTTGCATTACAACAATCTCCAGCCACAGATTCACATCACAACAATCTCCAGCCACAGATTCACATTACAAAAATCTACAGCCACAGATTCATGGTACAACAATCTCCAGCTACAGATTCACATTACAGCAATCTCCAGCCACAGATTCACATTACAACAATCTCCAGCCACAGATTCACAGTACAACAATCTCCAGCCACAGATTCACATTATAACAATCTCCAGTGACAGATTCACATTACAACAATCTCCAGCAACAGATTCACATTACAACAATCTTCAGCAACAGATTCACTAGTACAACATTCTCCAGCCACAGATTCCCCAAACCCCAACCCACTCCCTGACACCTAAAATCCCTTCAGAACAAACTAACAGTGATGTTCAATCATCATCATCATGTGCCATGCCGGTAAACATGGGCAGTAATGTTTCACCATCTTACACAATCACCAGAGTCGTGGATCGGCTGTGTGTTCTTGTCCCGACCATGCCATATGGTCAAGTCATCCAGGTATTTACTTCTCCACCTTCCCCTTGTTCTTTACCCCTTAATCTTGCCAGCTGTCACTAAGTTCTCCAGTTTATTTTTTCCCGTAACATGCCTAAAAACATTGGACAGTCTATGTATTATTTCTCTAATCAGTTTGCGGCTTTCATTTGCCTCTTGCAGGCCTTGCTCATTAGTTTTTCTGTCTGTCCATAGTATTCTTTGCATTTTCCTCTGAAACCTTATTTCCTCTGTTATTAAATGTTTTTCAGCTTGTATGCTCATCGTCAACATTTCATATCCATACAAAAGTACAGTGAAATAGTGACACAAATAATCAGACTGTAACTGGTACCATCAGTATTGGGACTCTTTACTGACTGTTGAAGATGAGGACCAAGTGCGTATGGAGTGCTATGTGCTATGATGTCTTTTATAGACTAAACTCAGCTCAACTAATAAATGATATAAATGCTATATTTGTACAATAACAAACAACAACAACACTCACCTGAGTGCCGACTCCTCCAGCGGGGCCCGGGGGTCCAGGGGCACCTTTATCACCCTTTGTTTATGAGAAAAGATATATTAAAATACCACTGTTACATGAATGTCAACCATGAAGAATATTACTAATATATGAATCTTCTTCTTCTTCTTCGTTCATCCGGAGTTTTTTTTCGGATGTGATTGCGTTGTGCCTGTTTACAGCAGAGCTGCGTTCTTGCGCCGTTAGGCCGACACATCCGACTTCTGCGGGCATTTGTTGACCGGGTTAACCTTCCCGGGGGTTTCTTAGGACGTTTGACTCTCACTGTTGTGGTGTTATCCCCCATCCCAGCTGGTCCATATAGAACAGCCAAAGATCCTGGTCAGCCCTCAAGGGAAGGCAGGGCCAGACCATGGGCATTCCCATCCATCCAAGGAGGCTTCCATACTTGCAGAGCCAATACATAGCGCTCTGGTACTGGGCTCACCCAAGGAATCGTCACGTCCTGCACATGGCTGCTTAGCCTCACTTCCGTATATTGGGCCTTCCGTTCACCATAGGCTGTTCTTCCGGAAACCAGAAGTATGCAGTCTGCAGATGACATCCACACAGTGAGCTTTCGATTCGGACTTTCCACGTAATGGATTTGCTATCCAAGCAATATTCCATTTCATGCCACTAGGACACTTTTCCACCTTTTATAAAGCCCACACAATGGGCTTTTGATTCGGACTTTCCACGTAATGGATTTGCTATCAAGCAATATTCCATTTCGTGCCACTAGGACACTTTTCCACCTTTTATGAAGCCCACACAGCGAGCTTTCGATTTGGACTTTCCACATAATGGATTTGCTATCCAAGCAATATTTCATTTCATGCCTCTGGGTCTTCATGCACCTTTAAATGTCAACCTGTATGTAGTTAAAGTAAGCTGCGGTCAACTTGAGCTTGTTGATATCTCCATAGAGCTTGTCCTCAAATGAAGCAGGTGTGGGCCAAAATATCTTTCTCTGTTCTGCATACGTTGGGCAATCCTGCAGCAAATGTTTTGCTGTCATTTTTCCAGTTCTACAATTACATTCATCAGTATCTCCTATCTTTAGTTTATTGAACAAGTGGTATTTCAGCCTGTTATGTCCTGTGCGGAGTCTGAAGATTGCTACTTGTTCTCTTCGGTCGAGTTTGTAATATGCATCATCCTTCTGATGGCCTGGATGCTCAGATTCCCATTTGGTTCTATAAGTGCTTTTTATCAACCTCTTTGCCTCATTATAGGTTATGTCTATGTCAGGCTGTGGTAGTCGTCCGCCCTCTTTTGCCAGTCTGTCAGCCTCTTCGTTTCCAGGTATACTGCAATGTGATGGGATCCACTGTATTACAACTTTTTTGGATTTCTGGCATAGACCATGGAGTGCTGCTCTTAGGTCAGTTAGTTCTGTGCTGTTATTGCTCTTGAGTATTGAGACAGCTGACTTTGCATCTGTGAAGATAGCTATTTGCTTCTCTTTATTTTCCTCCATCAGGAGCATTTCTGCTGCAGTTTTCAAAGCCTCTACCTCCGCTTTGAAGTTACTTGAAAATTTTCCAGTTGCCATTGAATGTGTTTTTTTCACTCCATTTTTTAAATTTAGGAGAATTCCTCCTCCTCCATTCTCTATTGAATTTTTGGCTGATCCATCTGTATATGCATGGGTCCAATTCCTGCTTGGGTAATGTTCTTTTATGTAGTTTAGGGTTATTTCTCTTCTTTCGGTTTCATGCTGAGTGTTCTTTTTCTCAATACCAGGAATGTTTTCTATCATCTCAGGCAGTTGCTGCTGTCTCCAAGCTGGGAAGTTGTGTGCATTGTGTATGGGCTTGACTGTTGATATGTTAAGTATAGGATCTGCCCTAATCCTTCGTTTTGCAGTTTCTACAAAGTTGCTACGCTTCAGTCTTCCCTTTCCAAAACCATTAAATCTGTTGTACATAGGGTGGTCTGTCAATCTTCTAAATTTTTCTGCTTGTTGCTGGGCTCTGCTATCTCTTCTATCCTGCATTGGTTGTAAACAAGTGATCTTTTCTAGTTCATTAATAGGCGTTGTCTTCAGGCTTCCAGTTATGATTCGCATTCCTTGGTTTTGGACTCTACTTATTTTGTTAAAGTTTGACTTAGCTGCTGTTGCCCAAGCTGCAATGCCATATTCCAGTACTGGCCTCACCCGTCCAGTATATAACTTCTTGAGAACTTTCTCATCTGCTCCCCACGTTGTACCAGCAAGCTTTTTCATGATTGCCATTCTCTGCCTTGCTCTTGTTCGATTTTTCTCAACCTGTGTCTTCCATGTCAGGTGACGATCAAAGGTGACTCCTAGATAGTTTGGATTTTCTTCATGGCGCAATATTTTTCCATTCAATACCAGCTTAGGTTGCTGAGTTTTATTTGAGAGGGAGAACACTGTGCATGTTGTTTTCTCCTCACTTATCTTCACTAGCCATGATTTTGACCAGTCCTCTAGCGCTAATAAGGCTTGCTGTATTCTGCTGTTAGCTGTACTAATATATTCTTCAGATGTCCATATGGCTAGGTCATCTGCAAAGGAGGATGTGTGTACTCTGGCTGGAAAATTTTCTGTGATGTCATTTATATATGCTAGGAATAATGTTGGTGAAAGAACTCCTCCTTGGGGGACACCTTGCTCCAGCAGCATCATTTTGCTTGTTTGTCCTTGTACTTTTGTCCTGGCAGTTCTGTTCTCAAGGTAGTGGCTGATCCATTTATACATTTTTCCACAAACATGCATGTTTTGCAGTTTTACTTTCAGTCCTTCCTTCCATACTTTATCAAATGCTTTTTCTAAATCTATCCAGACTGCTAGTGTGTGCTTTTTCTCTTGGAAGGCATCCTCTATTTCCTGAGCTATATAGGTTATTTGATCTTCAGTGGATCTGTACTTTCTGAATCCTGCTTGGTGTGGTGTTAAGAGTTTGTTTTCTTCCAGATGCCATGTTAGCCTGCCATTGATAATGCGTTCCATTAATTTTCCTACACAGCTCAGTAGACTGATAGGTCGATAGCCATTTGGTTCTTCCAGGTCTTTTCCTTTCTTTGGGACTGGTATTAGTATAGCTTCCTTCCATGCCTGTGGGACTATTCCTCTCTTCCAGCTGTTATTTAGGACTGCTAGTAGTTTCTTCTTTGCCTTGGTGCCTAGTCCTATTAGCATTTCATTTGTGATTCCATCCTTTCCTGGTGATTTCTTCTTTTTTAGGGTATTCATTGCCTGTTCCATTTCTTCCATTGTTAGATTTGCCATCATATATTCTGCTGCTGTCTCTGTATTTCTATGATGTGTCTGTTTGTCTTTGATTGCTTTCTTCTGTTCGGTTGTAATATCAATGTGGTTTGCATTTGCATAGTGTTCCATTAGTGCATTTGCAGCCTTTTTGCCTGTAAGCAAGGCATTTCCTTGTTTAATTGTTATTTGTTTGTTTCTAGGTCCTTCATTGTTCATGGCTTTCACTAGTTTCCATAGTTTGTTTCCATCCCTGTCAAAATTCAGGTTTTCTGTTTTTTCCCTCCAACAATCTCTTGTTGTTTGATTTACTGTTCTTTTATATTTTGCTGAGATGGCTTTGAGAGAGATGTTTGCTTCAATTGTTTGTTCTCTCTCTGCTGTCTTCCTGGCATCTTCAACTTTGTCCTCCAAACTTTGTAGTTCTTCAGTCCAGTATGGTTTGTAATTTTTCCTCGCTCCTCTTGGAATGGACTCAGTGGCTGCCTGTATTATCGCTCTGTTTAGACTTTCCACCATTTGCTTTATGTTGCCATATCGTGTATTTATGTTTTCACAATATTTGTCTGTTAGTATGGCAAATCTGTCCCAATCTGCTCGTTTGTAATTCCAGCGGGGCAAGGGCTTTTGCTCCTGTGGAACATACTCCATATTCATTTCAAGCTTGATTGGTCTGTGGTCACTACCTGCTAATTGGTCCAGCACATGGCGATCGATTTTGTGGAGGATGTCTCCTGTGCAGAAAGCTAAGTCTGGAGTAGAAGTGGTAAGCCATCTTCTGGAGTAGAAGCTCGGTGTGTCATCCGCTTTGTTGAGTAGATGGAGATTTGAGTCTATTTCCCAGTCCTCCAATTCATCTCCTCTTTTGTCAGTATCTGGGTATCCCCATCTTTCTGAACGGCTATTAAAGTCTCCGACAATAATGCAGTTTGTGTCAGTTATTTTCATGTTTGAGAGTGTAAGGTCCTTATCTGCTGGGCTATACAGATTGTAGATTCTTATTTTCACGTCCTTTATCATTATGTCAACACCTATAATTTCCGTTTGGTTGTCAGAGATCACAGATACTTCGCTGCAAGGTATTGTATTTCGTGTAAGTATTACAACTCCACCTTTGTGTCCTTCGCGGTCGAAACGTGTGGCCTGATATCCTCTGACTGAGAATTTGTGATTGGCGTTGAGGTGTGTCTCTTGAATGCATGCCACATCTATTCTATCTTTATGAAGACGATGTGTTAGGGAGTCTTTCTTCTTGTAAACTCCTTCGGCATTCCACTGTAGTATGTTGAGTGTCCGGGGTATTTGGTCAATAGCTCTTAACCTACTCCTCTGTGCCTTGACTCCACAGCACAGGGGAAGGTGACCACCAGTAGTCATGGGTGGACCCCCTCGAGGCAGGGGGCCCGGCACTATCACCGCCTGATGGGACTTCACGGGATTAGCACCATATCGATTAATTTTGATTTGTGACATCATGAATTAAGTTACGTTGCACTGCTTTGTCAAGCCTGTGGCTCAGTACATCCGATTTCGACAAGCATTTATTTGGGGTGCTTTCCCTAGCCTTTGACTGTCCCCAGTCTACCTACAAGGCAGCAGGTTTCACGTTGCACTGCTTTGTCAAGCCTGTGGCTCAGTACATCCGATTTCGACAAGCATGTATTTGGGGTGCTTTCCCTAGCCTTTGACTGTCCCCAGTCTACCTACAAGGCAGCAGGTTTGTGTGTCTCTTCGTCTGGTCCCTCTCCCTTGACCTGTCCGACATGGGTGGCCCTACCAGTAGCTGTGCTACCGTCGGCATAGCTCTTGGGGTCATTGGGACGCACAAGCCCCTCTACCTCGTCACGGTGGACACACAGCAGAGGGGCTAATATATGAATGTAAACCATGAAGAATATTACTATTACATGAATGTAAACCGTGAAACATATTACTGTTATAAGAATGTAAACTGAAAAATACTAATGTTTATCTCATCTCATCTCATCAGGTTCCTCTTGTATCTTGCGGTATTGAGGTAAAGCATAAAAAGTGGGAGAGTGCCCATGTATGGGCTTCATGTATCGAGGTTCCCATGGTCTCTGTAATTCCCTCTATCTTTCGTTTATGTGGTCAGACTCTTCCTCTGCTTCCGTCTGGTCTGTACATCATTGCTTGTTGAGATATACTGTTAGTTGGTAATCTAGTTATATGGCCAAACCATGCAACCTGCTGTTTCCTGATAAAATCTAGCGCTACTATAACCCCAAATTTAGTCCTGATTTCTTCATTTTTGATTTTATCTCTCCTTGATACATGAATATTCTTCTCAGGAATCTCATTTCTGTTGTTGTGATTTTTCTTTTCTCTTTTTCTGTTAATGCCATTGGCATTGGTTGCAAAGAGTTGGATGGAAGATTGTGTTGTATAGTGCTTCCTTAGTGGCTATTGATACATGTTTGTTCTTTAGAATTGGTGCCATTTGTCTATTGAGTTGGTTTGCCTTATTGCATCTATTTTCAATCTCGTCTACTGATTTGCCATTTGATAATATTATACTTCCTAGGTACTTGAAACTCTTGACTTGATCCAGGGGGTGCTCTTCTAGATGGTCAGTCCATTTATGCTCATTGTGTTTTCTTTGAGCAGGAAAAGAATCCCCTGCCGGCTTGCTAGGCCAGTCGCAGGTTTAGGATGAAAAAATCTGACCAAGGGGAGTCTGTCCCCCCTGGCGAGCCATAGTCCCGATAGACCATGACCGTGCGGTCATGGTTTCCCAGTCTACACTAATATTATATGAATATAAACCATGTGTGAATGTATATGAATATGAATGTAAACCATGGAAAATATTACTGTTATATGAAAGTAAATCATTAAAAATATTACTGTTATATAAACGTAAACCATGAAAAATACTATTGTTATATGAAAACAAAGCATGAAAAAATATTACTGTTATGTGAATCTAAATCATGAAAAATACTACTGTTATATGAATGTAAACCATGAAAAATATTACTATTACATGAATGTAAAAAAATCTGATACCAGTGGTTCTGGAAAAATGTGATTCCAGGGGTTCTGGCAAAATCATATTCCAGTAGTTCTGGAAAAATGAACCGAATACCTTTCAAGCATTAGGCAGACACCACAACATTTCAGCCATGGCTCTCCCTATTTACAAATTTAACTGACTAACAACAAATTTCTGGAGATCAGAAACTCAATTTCTATAATGTTTTAATGAAAATTGACTATATATTGTTTAATAACCACAAAGATAAACAATATTATATACTCACTATCTGGCCTACTGGACCTTGGGGACCTGGGTCTCCTTGTCTGCCTTCCTTGCCCTGTTGTGTAATGTATAACATTTTGCAAAATGATAATCTATACTAAAATATACATCTTTGGCATCAACAAAACTGGTCGTAATAATTATCTAAGATTACCAGTTGTACATTAATATTAAAATCTTTGAACCACTTTAAAAACAAAAATTATTTGCCTATCCTGTACAGGACTGCACAGTCAATCACAGCTATTCTAAATATACCTTCTGTTATCCATATTTGGTCTCAATATGCTAATGTAAATAAGCCTTCAGTTATTTATAGTTTTGCCTTGGGATGTTATTCTAAGTAAACCTTCAGTTATTTAAGTTTTGTCTTGGCATGTTATTCTAAATAATATCTGGATATCTTCTTCTTCGTCTGCATTCATCCGGAATTTTTTCAGACGTGATTGCGTTGTGCCTGTTTACAGCAGAGCTGCGTTCTTGCATCGTTAGGCTGACACATCAACTTCTGCCGGCATTTGTTGACCGTGTTAGCTTTTCCCGGGGTTTCTGGATATTATTATCCTGAATCTACCTTCAAATATCTATATTTTGTCTCAACATGCTATTTTAAACATACCTTTAATTACTTTTGTTTTGATTGGACATGCTATTCTAAAAATACTTTCAATTTTCTATATTTTCATTGGGCATGCAATTCTAAATGGTTACATTCTTTCAGTGATCCATAGTTTATCACAACAAACTACTCTAAATATAACTTCACTTATTTTGTTATGTTGGGACATATTATTCTAAGAATGACTTAAGCTATTTGTGCTTTGTCTGGACATGTTATTCTAAATACACCTTCAGTTATTTGCCACTGCATTTGCTTAGTCTGAGATATAATTGCAAAGGCATGTATTATTTGTTATTATTCTTACTTAAATTAATTTATAATATGCATTTCTTCATCATGTCTCACCAAAGCTTCACTTCCATATCTCACAATGATGCCTCCCTTCCACGGCTCATCTAAATTTTTCCTCTGACAGATCTCTGCATATCTGAGTAATGAAAAGCGTTCATTACTTGATTTCCTGATCACTCACCAAGGATTCTGTCTTCCAGGACTATCTTTAGAGTGCCTTCCTATAAGTTGTGACGATGCTGTGACATATTTTACTTGTGTATTGTTTTTCAGCAGTATTCAATCTTTGTTGATATTATCTTTCACTCTTTGTATGTTTTCAATTATTTGAAATGTCAGAAATGCAGTCAAAATAAATGACCTTACCTCAGCACCTGGATAACCTCTGTCACCAGGAAAACCTGGCGCTCCTGTGGGACCAGGTGGTCCAGGGCTGCCAGCTGGGCCAGCGGGACCCTGTCAAATAAAAACAAAATTGTCAACTGATGATTATATCAGATTATCAGATTTATTACTGTGAAACCAATCTGAAACTGCAAAGTGTAAAATAAAATCATCTGTCACCCCTCTTTCCACAGTTTTCAAAATAACTGAAGCCAAAAAAAAAAAATTTAAACGTAGCAAGAATACTGAAGTCAATATGGATACAACCAATCAAAGAGAAATTAGCCTTATATGAGGAAATACTAAGCTGGAGAGACTGAATACAGAAATTAGCTTTATATGAGGAAATACTAGGCAAGAGAGATTGAATACAGAAATAAGCCTTATATGAGGAAATACTAGGCAAGAGAGATTGAATACAGAAATTAGCTTTAAATGAAGAAATACTAGGCAAGAGAGATTGAATACTGACATTAGCCTAATAAGAGGAAATAAGAGTACTTGGCAGGAGAGATTGAATACAGAAATTAGCTTTAAATGAAGAAATACTAGGCAAGAGAGATTGAATACTGACATTAGCCTAATAAGAGGAAATAAGAGTACTTGGCAGGAGAGATCGAATACAAAAATGTTCCTTATAAGACACAATACTAGACAAGTCAGACTGAGGAATACATAGGAAGATGCATATGGGAAGCGTAAGCAACTGACCAACAAAAATAATGTAAGAAACACCAACTTCAATAAAATATCAAATTACAATTACAGTGAGGATTGGAGAATCACTGTCGTTGATGTCTGCATCAGATCATGTGCCAAAGAAAACATTTTTATAACGTAACTATAATCTTTGTTTGCTTGTTCACTTGCTTTGAACTCAAGCGTAGTTCATACACATGGCATTACTTCTAGTGTACTGGACTGATTTTTGCGTGTGAATTAGCTTTCCCTATGATCAGTATCCTTCGCAATCAGGCGAACACACTCTGACTTCTGAGGTACTTGTAAGTTATGTACCCAAGTGATGGAGAAGAAATCAACATTTAAGTCCAACTGATCAGTGTAAGAATTGAAACTGCTACTTGGCATCAGCACACCAGATATTTACGAATGAGCACTCTTATCCATTTGATCATGCTGACCGCATAACTATAATGATAGCTGTTGTGTTTGAAGTCTGACAATCGTGTTCTTGTTCTTCCTTGACAGATAGTATGTACTGTCTTTGGGGGCAGCTTTGAATCTAGTGTTGATTCATTGCTATATTAATATCTTTCTCTACTGCCAGCACTGAGAACATCCATGTAGACCAAACCTAGCAGTTTTCTGAATCAATCCACATATGTTAATTAATCTCTAATAGTGATTCCAACTTCATGGCAAAGGGTCACCCCTTAATTCTCCATTCCTGTGCCAGTAAATATCACACAAGATGCACCTCAGTGTCTCATGTGAGAAGTGAAACAGACAGCAGTTCAGACAAACCAAAAGCACGCAAGGCATACATGCAAAAGGCCACTGCCAGAATGCCAATGTAAGTTTGAAACTAACATTACAATTCATTGTCAATGGAAGCAGCAGTCACTAGAAAACCAGTAGTTGTATGCACATTACTGCAAAAGGCAAAACCAGCTAGTTCAGCAACTGGCTGTCCACCATTTTTCTTAACATACAGTTCACAATACAAACAACTGTGGACAGATGTAATAGCATTCCACAGCTCACAGAGTTGCTCAATGCACTTAACTCAGTAGCTGGATGATGGAACTATAACCAGTCCAACATGAGGAAAATGTGTAAGCAAACTGTAGCCAGAAGCAAAAACACTCAAGAGACCTTAACAGCTCAAAAGATTATCCACCATGTTAGACCAGAAGTCTACCCACAATGTATGGTGGTGGAGCAGCTTCTAAAGTAGAGAACACTTCAATGCCAGCCCATAAATAATTACATACTGAATGGGTTTATGTTATAGATACTTACAGGAGCTCCTGTTTTTCCTGCAGCACCAGGGATTCCAGTATCTCCTGGAGGACCCTGTTTAGAAATAACAATTGAACAGTAAACATGGCTGTGTGAAAGATAACAATAATTCCAGGTAAATTATTTGTTATAAATGGTTAATGGACAAGACAAATGTTGTTTGGTGGTCGCATTTACGGGAAGAAAGGTTTGGTAAAATGTGACAATTGGGAAAAGTGACCGTGTGAAGTGTGGTTCTGGAAAATGTAATAACTGGGAAGATTAGCTGTGTTAGAGATCAACAAAGGGAGAAGATGCTGGATGAGATGGCAGAGTGGCATAAACGATGATCAATGGCTGAGCTTATCAAAAAACACAAAATAAACAGATTTGCAGGAAAATGATCACTTCTACTGCATGCTAAGTGTCAAAGCACATGATGATGGTGATGAGGAATGGTTAAAAAAAATTATAAAAAATGTTCTGGCCACGTGTACAATACTTAAAAAAAGATGCAAACAGGCAAAGAGAGACAGCATCACAGAAGAGAGGCAGTAATGTAACATGACAGCAACAACAAGGAACATTACTCATTACAAGTTATAATTATAACAACAAGACCAGCGATGATAATACTGATGATAACGATGATGATGATGGTGATGATGATGATGAGAATGTGTAACATAGTGACATGCAATTATGATGAGTACAGTTTTTGTCTGAAATTGATCCCGCATTGGTGCACAGACTCTCTCAACCAACTCATGCCAAACTGTCCCATTTTTTATGTTTGCTATCTCCAGCAGCTCTCTCCTTGCTTTCCCTATATTATTTCTCTCTCCTTGCTTTCCCTATATTATTTCTCTCTCCTTGCTTTCCCTATATTATTTCTCTCTCCTTGCTTTCCCTATATTATTTCTCGCTCCTGGTTGTCCCTATATTATTTCTCTGTCCTTGTTTTCCCTATACGTTATTTCTTGCTCCTGGTTTTCCCTATATTATTTCTCGCTCCTGGTGTTCTCTATATTATTTCTCTATGTAATTTTCTTCTCCATATGTTTTTAGGTCTCTCCTTAGTTCTGTTGCCCTGTATGTTCCAGAGATTTGTCTTTCTAGCTGTACTAATGGAAGGTTTTCTCAATGTAGATCCTATCAACATCTTTTCCTTGCCTCTTGATTCGCTGGGATCTCTCTAGTTATCTTTATAAGCTCCACCTTAGTGACTGTATCAAATATTTTAGTTCTTCTATTATGCGCTGGTAGCAGTTAATGAATATATGCAGTTTATTAGTAACTGTTTTAGTCTTTCTCCATGTTTCTGATCCATACAGCAATACTAATTTAATATTACAGTTAAATATTCTAAGTTTGGTACTAGATTTAATTTCTTTTGAATTCAACAAATTTCCTCATGCAATGTAGCCCCTATTGCCTTTTGTGTACTTATTTTAATATTTTTAACCGTTGCCGCATCTTTGTCTACATTGCTAGCTAAATAGGTGTATAATTCTAACTCTAAGACAGGGGTGGGGAATGTCTGGCTCACAGGTCGTTTAAATATGGCTGAAATAAAGATTAAGCCCCTGGATACCCAAGAGTACAGCTGAGTATGGCTCATTACTATGTATGATTAGCTGGTCTTGGTATCCCCAAAGAGTGGGAAGGAGAAGGTTAGAAGCCTACATTTTTGTCTACTCCTGGACTGCTAGACCAGGCAAGTTTTCCCCATGGCAAATCTCCCCTTCCTGCTGGCAAAATAATTTGGTCTGGCCCTACCAAGGCATCCACAATCGGGACTTTAAATTTGATCAATCTTATATATAAATGTTACATAGGTAATGTCGAACTTCACACAATGATGTGACATATTTAAATATGCATCTATGTTAGGAACAACTTACTGCTATAAGCAGTTCTTTTCAAAAAGTACCATCGCAAAGAGTCGACTGCTCTTTAGACACAAATCTGAAAAAGCAGTTGCGAGTAGCAACATCCATAATACCAGCTAATATCACACACCTCACCAAAAGAGGACAGTCTCAGCCATCACATTAGGGAATTAATTAATAAAAATTTTGACCTAATATAGCTGGCTAATTTTAAATTTATATGGCCAGCGAATGATGACATATAAATATCCAAATGGTCCTTGGTGGAAAAAGATTCCCCACCCCTGGCCTAGGATGAGTCTTGACAAGAACTAAATACTTACAGGATTGCCAGGAGGGCCAGCTTCACCAGCAGGTCCAGTCTCTCCAGCAGGTCCCTATATGAAACAAATAACAACAAACAGATTAAATGACGCACAAAGATGGGAGATCAGTACTGGGCTCAATGATTCAAAGTGCTTGTGACTTGTGACAGTCACTTCCATCCAACATTTTGTTTCATTTTATCTGATTATATTTTTGAAATAATCTGCATATAACCTTGTACAGCACCGGCATCATTTAAAAAACAAAAACTTGAAAATAACTGATCCGTAAAATTGAAAATAATATTCTTCTTTTTAAAATTCCTTTTATGATGCAAGTGCACCATACTTAGCTATAGTCAGTCAGTCAGTCAGACGGTTACAGCTTCACGGTAAAGAGTTGCCCCATTATGCTTTTATGATGGAAGTGCATCATACTTAGCTATAGTCAGTCAGTCAGACCGTTCCAACTTCACGGCAAAGGGTTGCCCCCTCATGCTAAATTCCTGTGCCAGTGAATATCACACAAAATGCTCCTCACTGCCCCATGTGAAAAATGAAACAGACAAAAGTCTCGACAAACCAACAGCCCGCACAGGTATACTATGCATAATGTCGCTGCTAGAATGCCAACACAAAAGTCCATCACAAAACATACAGTACATTGCCGATGGAAGCAGCAGTCACTAGAAAACCAGCAGCCACACATTACTGCATAAGGCAACCTAGTTAGTTCAGCAACCGGGCAGCCGCCATTTTTCTGAACACGCAGTTCACGCTACAAACAACCATGGAAAGATGTAAAAGCACTCCACACAAAATTCACAGCTCACAGTGTCGATACACACTCTCAACTCAGTAGCAGGGCGACGGAACCATGCAGTACCAGTCTAACATGAGGAAAATGCGTAAGCAAATCGTAGCCACAAGCATAAACACTACAGAAGCCTTAACAGCTCAACCGCCTATCCTCCATGTTTGGGATCTCCATGTTGGGGACCTAGCTATAAGTAAAAGTAAAGGATTCTTTTACATGCCTTGAGGTACATTGAGTACATGATTCTAGCCCAATATTTTAATGATCCAATTGACACTCGATGGTGGTCAAAATCGTGCCAGTTACTTTTGCTTCCCCAAACATGTTCTGGTACTCATTTTAGACCAGGTTGCCATAGAAAGCCAGGTCAATTTTTAAAAATACACCTTGACCGGGATTCAAACACATGACCATTGGGTCAGCAGTCAAGCATCCTAGCCACTGCACTACCATGGCTAGTTCTTCTTCTTCTTTATATCATTGTATTCCTCTTGTACTTTACGGTGTCGAGGTGAAGTGTAAACAGCGAAAGAGTGTCTGTTTATGGGCTTTATGTATCGAGAATTCCATGGTGTCTGCTATTCCATCAGTCCATCGTTTGTATGGCCGGATTCTTCTTCTGCTTCCATCTGGTCTGTACATCATTGCTTGTTGTGGTATACTGTTAGGTGGTAATCTAGTTATATGACCAAACCATTTAACTTGCTGCCTTCTTATAAAAGTTAGAGCTTCTTCTTCTGCTCTGAACCCCCACTGGGGCAAAGGCCCTCAACCAAACCATGCAAACCGTCCCTATCTTGTGCTATCTTCTGCAGATCCCTCCATGTCCTCCCAATACTATTCACTATTCTGTCTGTAATTCTCTTCTCCATGTGCTTTCAACATTCCAGGAGCCAATCCTGGAGATTTTCATCAGTGAAAGAATTTTAATCAATGACCCGGACTCATTGTAGTAATGTGCCATATCTCTTTTAGAAGAGCATCATTTCCTCTTGGTTGGTTGAGTAATTATATTTTATTATTTATGTGATTTGCTCATGATATGCCTAGTAATTCACCTCTGTAATTCAGAGGCTTCTGTGTCTGACTTCAATATACACTTGTGTAAGGTTTACTTCATCTAGACAGATTAAATTCCAGATGTTTGCATATCCTTTACAGGACATCGCTGTCAACATCAGCAACTTTCAGCTGATTGTTGATTTCTTTGGCAAGATTATGCTCAGTAGTTTGCAAATTCCAGATAGAAAACAAAAATAAATAAAGGACTCCTATTCGTACCATTAGCATAGGTATGTAGTTCTCTAGACCAATCAGCAGTGAGTCGGTCATGTGGTCAATATCCTGCTGACCACCTTTACTGCCCAGGAAATTCACTAGTACCCATTTTAAGCTGGATCTACCTTGAAGAGGATTTAACACATGACCCTTGGGCCAACAGATAACCATTCTAACCACTGCAATATTATGGCTAATCCAACGTAATTGGCTCTCGTTAGGTATATTTTTCCTAAGAATTCACCAGGGAAATGGCTGTGGTCTACTTTTGGGTGTCTTTTTAAAAATGTGCGCAATTTTCAAACTGTTTTCTCGCCCTTGTTTGAAAAGGCTCACTAAACTAGTGATCAGAGGTTATGGGTATGCTTTATTATCACTTCCTTTTCCATCTGATATGTAATTCCTTGAATTAATTGTGTTGTGCCTGTTTACAGCAGAGCTGAGATATTTGCACCTTTCACGTCCGATTTCTTCATCGCTTCTGCCGACCAAGCTAGCATTCCTGGAGTAAGCTTCTAAAACAGTGTTTTCTTACATTTACATGTACGCATGCTCACACTTAAAAATGATGCTTCAAGATTCCTCCCATCTGTCTCATTCTTACTTTCCTTGTGAACTATATTCTTGTTTATCAAGACAGTGATATGAGTTCAATCCCCAGCCAAAGCTGCATTACTGCTCCAACCATTACAGCCCTGGGGTTCACCCAGCCACATAAAATGGACATCTGACAATAAGTCAGCAATGTTTTGTCATTGCCAGATGTTTTTTTTACTGTCAACAATACATGCCAAATAACAGTTTGTGAACTTACAGGCGGCCCCATAACTCCAACAGGTCCTGGCTGGCCTGGACTTCCTGGTATGCCCTGTAGGATACAGTAGAGACATAATTCAATGTAGATGTTTCACACATGTTCAAAGTATATAAAGGGTAATGTTTATATAGCAGACAGACAGATAAGAGGAGGAGGAACAAGAGAAGAAATAAGAAGACAAAAGAAGACCCTCACATAATATGCACCAATGTAAGTCTTCCTGTCTCTTGTTATTTGCTCCTCAAAGTCTTTCCCATATTATTTCTCTCAATCATTCCTCTTATAGAGATACCACTGCGTTGATATTTGCTATGTGATTTATTTTACTTTTCTTTTCTGAAGACTTGTTCATGGTTCATTGGATTTTGCAGTTATGGTGTCCCACAGGATGTGGTATTCAACTTCACACCAACCCTCTTTAGTTCGTAGATTGCAGTCTTACGATTCTTATCTTCCCTTAATTACGCTTATTTGAATTTGAAAGTGAATTTCTTTTTAAAAAAAAGTTAGTTCTGTAATGGTGCCATTCATAAATGTTTAAAAATCTGACAGTTCTTTAATTGTTTCATTAATAAATGTTTACAACTCTGAAAAATGCTTCCGCATAGTGAATTTGAATAATGAAGACACAAACAACAGGTTGCAATATTTATTGTCTTGCATGTTTTACTACATCTCGTCAGGTGCACACTGTAGAAGTCACAATGTAAAACAAAGCAAAACAATGAATCCTTCAAGCTGAAATATACAACACTCATATTCTCACAGAAATTTAACAATCGCAGTAATTTTAAAATGATTATCATGTCTTTTTGTTTACACATCAATGGTTTGGCCATACAAAAAAATATATTCAATATATATAGCATAAAAATTATTAAAAATACTTTTTGACTTTCATTACAGTCTAAATAGTTGAGGATCTTAAGTGTATATTCAATGAATATGTACCATTTTCAAATTGCTCTATTATGCAAACATTAACTAACAAAGTAGTACATATTTTCAACATTTTATTAAACAGACAAAAAAATGTTATTGTTTTAAAGAAATGAAAGTAGTTCCTAATAAGCGAGACATTAAAAAACAAATATAACAAAAACTGATGAATATCTTCAAATATTTTCAGTATTCAACATGTATGGAGCAGAAATGTGAACTATGACTAAAAATAGATGAAGCATCAAACTGAAATTTTTATATGGGTCTTCATAAGACTGGGATGAGTTTATCTGAGGAAACAAAAGAGACAAATAAAAAGTTCAAGAAAAACACTCAGTACAAAAACAGTGCTGCTTTTGTATGGGCATATTCACTTATTCTGTACTAAACAACTTATTTTATGTGGTTGAGGGATCGGGGAAGGGGGGGGGGTGACAATTGCCAGGTGCGTCCACAAGTGACAGTAGTGCAACAGTCTTCAGGTTTGGCAAGTCAGCTGTGATGTAAACTATCATGTGGTTTTGTTTACATAGTTGGGGGTTACACTTGTGTATTGTGGACGCCTCTGAATTTTGTTGTTTTATATTAAAATATAGAAAGAAACTACTTACAGGTTCACCGCGATCACCAGGCTGGCCAGTTTGTCCATCTTGTCCTGGAACACCCTAGATATACAAAGTAAGCAAAAATTGAATGAAAACATTCAATAAACATAACACATACAGACATTTTGTAATCTTAACCAATAATTACATCAGGGGAAAAAACAGAAACACATTTTATTGCAAAAACAGACTGGTGTACTAGTAAACATTTTTTCAAAACCATAATTTCAAGAGTCCTGTGCATCAAACCACATCATGTGGCTTGTGGTATAACAATAGCTACAAGGAAGTGAATAAACACATCATCATAAATGTTTTTATTTTTAAAATCTGGTAATACTAAACTAGATTAGATAGTTTAATTCTCTATTCTCTCCCTCCCTATATTTATCTCTCTTTTTCTCTGTATTGCTCTCTCTTTATCTATTTCTTTTATTCCCCCCCCCTCTCTCTCTCTCTCTCACTCACTCTTTCACACAAAATGTGCTTACACTGGGTCCTGGTGGGCCCATGAGACCTGGTGGCCCTGGGGGGCCCTGAATGCCTTGTTCTCCCGTAAATCCTGGAGGTCCTGGTGCCCCGTGATCACCTTTAGGACCAGGGGGTCCAGGTATGCCTTGCTTTCCTCGTTCACCTCTCTGGCCCTGTGAAGATAACCAGCATTAGGTCAGCACTCTATCTAGTAACAATAACTTATCATATTTATTTCTTTAACTTTGAAATCAGACTTTTTTGAATGTTTATGCAGTGTTATGGTGTGGTGTTATAGAAGAATGCTGAAAATTAACTGGACAGCCAAAATGAGCAATTTGGACATTTTGAGGGAAGCTGGGTCACAAAGACAACTTATCACAGACATCAGAAAGAAGCAGTCATTTTTATTTGGGGCCACATTATTAGAAGACAAATATTGGAACATGTTGTGACAACCAGAAAGATTTGCAAACAAAGAGATAGAGGAAGATAGCGTGAAAAAATTCTTGACAGTCTTGTGTTATAACATGGAAGGAAGTCAACATACGAATTAATCCATAAAGGTTTTATCCCATTTGACTTGGCCTCTCTCCACAAGCCGCCTGCTGAGAGCATCACAGAAAGCATGAACTCTGTACATCCAGCAATGATCACCAGGGGTCTCAAGAAACATTGCAATCGTGCTCTGAATGCCGCAGACTGGAAAAGAACCCACAATCTTGGCCACTTTGTCACAGAGATCTGCTCCCTAAGAAAGATATTCTGGCCCACTGAATGTTCTGAACACTAAACTCCAAGCTGTATGCAACTAAAGAGGAATTCCAAAATAAGTTCATCACGAGAACTTGCCTGACAAAGATGAGATCCCAAGAAGAAGGTTAAATGTTAATCACAAGGTATGTATGTAATAACCAAGATTCTGTGTTGTTTCTGACTAAAGTTTCTTTTAACTCGTGGACTGACCTTCAGGCTTTAAACAGCGAAAACAATAATTTTCACCCAGGCAATATCTCTGACAAGATAAAGCATTCAGAGTTAAAAGAACCCATGTATTCATTACCTTTCACCTGACACTAACAACCCTTGATACCTAAATCTAGAAAGTTCTGAGAATTTATTAAAAAATGCTAATTAAAAAAGGGATGAAAAGAAATTGTAAAAGACTACTAGCAATGGCTAAACTGTAATTTATATGTCAGAAAAAGAAATACAAGCTCTAAGTACCAAATAAAAAGACAACATAAAGATTAAATGGACTTCCCTTACAATAAAACTACTTATATTCAGGTAAACTCAGTTCAGATAATAATCATTGCACTCTAAACATGTCCATAGGTATTCCGATTTCTTCTGTAGTAAATACATCAGCGTACAGTAACTAAATTGGCCGTTGGATGTTGAATGATGAGCCTCATTACGTGCATAGTGTGCTACTCTTTCCTGGCCATGCTGATCTTCAATCTAAAGACTTCCATTCTAACCATTGTTGCCAATTCATTCAGTTGAAAGTCCTTGTTTTGGCTGAATTATCTAAGGGTATTCATGATGTCAACTCTATTCATTTGTTGACCCTCTGATGCAGTGGCATTGCCAACCAGACTTTCTGCACTTTTATTGCCCTGTATGTTCTCATATGAAGATATATGCAACCTTACAAACCTTACTGGAAGGAGTCCATTCAATGCCTGCACATGAAACCTGCCCCAAGTTTCTGGATTTAGTATGCAAGATCACACATCATGTTAGGAAAGCATGTACAAACCACAGTATATGAGTGTATGAAGACCCATAACATTTTTTAAGTGTAATTCAATCAATATCTATAAAGGCATTTAAAAAAATGAAATCACCTGCATAGGCTATATGTAGCATTTCAATATTGCCTAATTGCAAAAATCATAAACAAGAGCAACACACTTACCCTCACACCTGGCTCTCCCTGCTCTCCTTGTGGTCCAATCAGACCCTAGAACATTCAGGAAGATTGTTGTAAACATGAAATGAAAATGGCAACTTTCTGTTACAAATTTGAATAAAGAACATCCAAAAATATCACAATCAAAATAGGATCGAAATGAAATTAACCTGAGATTTTACATTTTCTATCATTCCGGTATTCATTTGCTGCCTCCTCCTCCTCCTTATTATGTTTGCTTGAAATAAATTGTCTATATCTTAAATGTTGTCTTTCGTACAATTTCACTGTCTTTTTTTAGCTCACTCCAGGGTCCTAGAAGGCTTAGCTTGCACTAATGTTTTTCTAAGCCAAAAGGTTTGCCTTGGTATTTCATATTCTTTTCTTCTAGCCCAGTACTGAAGTAACATCTCCACAGGAAGTGTGTTACAGAGCTCTACTGTCCTTCTCCAAGCAGAAACCAGCTGAATGTACAAGGTTGGCATTGCGACTTCACAACTGTGGTCAGCTATATTAGGATGTAACTAAATCATGATTCAACACACAACATATGGACTGGCTAGGATTATGCAACGGATGGTAACCTCTCCTTGGGTTTCAGATTTTCCACTGTCAACAGACACCAACCTACTGCCCAGAGGGATGATGTTTACAAAGGCTGGATAAGCTTCTTCTATTTCTGCTGCCGATCATCTCTCAAAGCAGCATAGGTACTCAACCATCTCACACCAAGCCATTTATAGACTTTTTCAAGGTTGTTTAAATATTTTAGTTGAAGGTTTCTGTGGGATGAAACAGACAGTCGCACATCAACCCTCTTTAACTGATTAAGTCCCACGGGATGATAAATCGTTTTATTCAAACTTCCCATAGCTGTCATGGACTTATCAAACTAAAGTTAAAATAATACAGTAATTTTCCCTTTGCAGCCCTCTTTAATTTGATATATAATACAACATGTCTGCTACCATATTAACAACTTTTAGGTCATAACTTCCCATTTTTCCGCCATCCATTTTTGTTTGGTCCAAGCCTACATTTTGTTTGGCACTGAATGCTTTAATCACTTGTTACAACATTCATGTTAGGTTGGTGTTACTATTCTTTGCTCTCCTTTGCTCACCTGCTGTTGTTACACAATGTTATTTTACCTCCAATAGAAATTAGCCACTACCTTACTGAGGATTAGAGATCATGCTTCCATATTTGACAGACGTGTATCATAACTAATGGCAGATACTGCTGAATGTTTTCAGTGACTACCAGCTAATTTTCTAATGGAAGTTTTGTTATTATTTAAAACAGGAAATGCTCATTACCGGTTTTCCTCTGAGACCTCTCCTGCCTCTTCTGCCCAGGCGTCCTTGCTCACCCTGAAAGATAATATTCAAACAGTTATTACTTTTATCACAGGCAGAAAGATAATTTTCAAACAGTTATTACATTTATCATAGGCAGAAAGATATTATTTAAACAGTTATCACATTTATCACGGGCAGAAAGATAATATTTAAACAGCCATCACATTTATCTCAACAGAAAGATAACATTTAAACAGTTATCACATTTATCACAGGTGGAAATAATATTTAAACAGTTATCACATTTATCACAGGCAGAAAGGTACCATTTAAACAGCTATCACATTTATACCACAGGCAGACAGGTAACATTTAAACAGCTATCACATTTATACCACAGGCAGACAGGTAACATTTAAACAGTTATCACATTTATACCACAGACAGATAACAAACTAACTAAATATTTGTATGCAGATAACAAGTTTTATATTCGCCCCCTCACATTTATGTTTTTGTGTGTCGCGACGCATATGCATGTGTGTTTTAAAAAAAAATCATCATACAGGTTTTGCACTTTTCTGATGATTTATTAATAGTATTCTTTAAACACAGATGCCACAAACAATATACTGCACAGTTTATTGCCTGGCATATTGTGCTGCATCTCGTCAGGTGCCTTCTGCAGGGTTATATATCATACGAAGTGAATAAATGAATAATACTTAAGCTGAAACAATTAAAACACATAGTCACAGGTATTTTTCGAATGTGGAACATCTGTTATCCCCTAGATAATTTCAAATTTAACATGAACTCCCAGCCATGTTAAATTTGAAATTACCATGGGGATAACAGATGTTCCACATTTGAACAATACCCATAACTATGCATTTTAATTGTTTAAGTTAAAGTATTATCACTTTGTTAACTTGGTATGGTGCAGTATATACCTGACGAGATGTAGCAAAATACGCCAGGCAATAAACTGTGCAGCATATTGTTTGTGGCTTGTGTGTTTAATAGTATTCTCCGGTCCTATAAAGTGTTTTCTTGTGTTCCTTGCAAGCTGTGTGTGTATATATGTGAGCGTATGCTCGTATGAATGCGAGTGTATGCTCATGTGAATGCATGTGCACGAATAGATATACATGTATGCGTATTGTATATAATATAATATAATATAATATAATATAATATAATATAATATAATATAATATAATATAATACAACACAACACAACACAATATAATATAATATAATATAATATAATATAATATAATATAATATAATATCATAAGTACCCAGGAGTCGGAGTGGGTTCGCCTGATGGTGAGGGACACTAGTAACCAGGAAAACTAATTGACAGGCAAAAATAATTCCACTCCACTAGTAATAGTAGCTTGAGTTAAAAACGAATACGCGTGCACGCATGCACACACACGCAAACATATAGTAGGTCCTTTGCAGAACGTCGCTCTCATCAAGGTGCACAAAAAAGGTGTCTTGATCCCTTGTCAGTTCTCCTGCCTCATGCATTTTTATGCCCAAGGTGTCAGCCATGTCCCATGCCCATCTTCATGCTGGTCATTATGTGCCTCTTCTAGAAACCATGCCTTTCATCACTATTTTGTCCAAGCCACTGTCATGTCTTATATGGCCAGCGTATTTCAGTTTCTGAGACATGTTACTGATTACGAGCTAGTTTTCTGCAGTGTTCAGATTTTGTAACATGTCAGTATTTTTCTTCTTATTGGTCCATGATATTCTAAGAACTTTTCTGTAACATTTAGTTTCAAAATTCAAAATTTTCTTCTTTAGTGATTGTGGAAAGGTCTTGAGTTGAGTTGAGTTGAGTTGAGTTGAGATGAGATGAGTTGAGATGAGTTTAGTTGCGATGAGATGAGTTGAGATGAATGGAGATGAGATGAGTTGAGATGAGATGAATGGAGATGAGATGAGTTGAGATGAGATGAATGGAGATGAGATGAGTTGAGATGAGATGAGATGAATGGAGATGAGATGAGTTGAGATGAGATGAGGTGAGTTGAGATGAGATGAATGGAGATGAGATGAGTTGATATGAGATGAATGGAGATGAGATGAGTTGAGATGAGATGAATGGAGACGAGATGAGTTGAGATGAGATGAGATGAATGGAGATGAGATGAGTTGAGATGAGATGAGGTGAGTTGAGATGAGATGAATGGAGATGAGATGAGTTGATATGAGATGAATGGAGATGAGATGAGATGAGTTGAGATGAGATGAATGGAGATGAGATGAGTTGAGGTGAGATGAATGGAGATGAGATGAGTTGAGATGAGTGTCAGAGTGTTGCTTACAGCAAGGACACTGGCTCGTACATACCAACAAGTGTGATACAAAACATGGTCACAGAATGACTTAACGTGACATACTACACTTACAATGCAAACACTTTATTCACACATCTCACTCGTCGCAACAATTTACATGTATCATACAATGACAATGCAATAATACATTCAATAAATATCAATACACTACTACACAACTCACAGTCATATCTTCTCACAGGCGTTCTCTCTATAGCGTTCATACATACGAGCATCACTCAATCATGTCTGTCTCCGTCAACACTCCCAAGCCGTCTGCCGGCTAAACGCTGTGAGTCTCACTACGCGGGCCTGCGTCACTGCGTGGAGATCATGTCTCACATGCGTTCATCGACTGGCCCTTCCTGACACAGTGTGGTTAGCGTCGCTCACCGTTAGACCCCTGCTGTATTCGCCAGGTGTCATAGACGACGACATGGTAGAACTAATGGGGAGATTATGACAATGAGATGAATGGAGATGAGATGAGATGAATGGAGATGAGATGAGATGAATGGAGATGAGATGAGTTGAGATGAGATGAATGAAGATGAGATGAGTTGAGATGAGATGAAAGGAGATAAGACGAGTTGAGATGAGATGAATGGAGATGAGATGAGTTGAGATGAGATGAATGGAGATGAGATGAGTTGAGATGAGATGAGGTGAGTTGAGATGAGATGAATGGAGATGAGATGAGTTGAGATGAGATGAATGGAGATGAAATGAGATGAGTTGAGATGTGATGAATGGAGATGAGATGAGTTGAGATGAGTTGAGATGAGATGAATGGAGATGAAATGAATGGAGATGAGATGAGTTGAGATGAGATGAATGGAGATGAGATGAGTTGAGATGAGATGAATGGAGATGAGATGAGATGAGTTGAGATGAATGGAGATGAGATGAGTTGAGATGAGATGAATGGAGATGAGATGAGTTGAGATGAGATGAATGGAGATAAGATGAGTTGAGATAAGATGAGTTGAGATGAGATGAATGGAGATGAGATGAGTTGAGATGAGATGAGTGGAGATGAGATGAGTTGAGGTGAGATGAGATTAGATGAATTGAGAGGAGATGAGATGAGTTGAGATGAGATGAATGGAGATGAGATGAGTTGAGATGAGATGAGGTGTGTTGAGATGAGATGAATGGAGATGAGATGAATGGAGATGAGATGAGGTGAGATGAGATGAATGGAGATGAGATGAGTTGAGATGAGTTGAGATGAATGGAGATGAGATGAATGGAGATGAGAAAAATGGAGATGAGATGAATGGAGATGAGATGAGATGAGTTGAGGTAAGATGAGATGAAATGAGCTGAGATGAGTTGAGATGAGATGAGTTGAGATGAGATGAATGGAGATGAGATGAGTTGAGGTGATATGAGATAAATGAGCTGAGATGAGATGAGTTGAGAAGAGATGAGATGATGAGTTGAGATGAGATAATGAGATGAATTGAGTTGAGATGAGATGAGCTGAGATGAGTTGAGTTGGGATGAGTTGAAATGAGTTAAGCTGAATTGAGTTAAGATAAGATGAGTTGAGAAGTGCTGAGACGAGATGAGTCAAGAAATGACACGACAGCGCGTTCTTCATCCTCATCTTTAACAGCCAACTTGCATAATGGTCTATGGCTTACTTCTGTATTTTGCCACAGAAAAGAAGCATGTTCTAAAAAATGTTACTTTAATTGTGAAGCAGGTCAGAAATTAATTATAAATGTCTCACCTTAGCTCCAGGAGGCCCAGGGTACCCAGGGAATCCATTAATGCCAATACGTCCCTGGGTTTACAAAAAAAATTAAAGCAGCATTAAATTTATAAACTTAAAAAGTATCATATTTTATCAGACTAATAAAAATTAACTAGCATGAACACACAAAACTATGTGAACTTATTAAATAAATGAATATATTTAACTATATTACACATGTAACTATTTACACATATTAAACCATATGATTATGAGCATATTAAACAATATGGAATGTTGTTAACAATATTTGTATGCTTTCAATTTGAAAATCTCCAGTGGTTTAAATTTTACTACAACAGTGATGTCTAGCCTTTTTAATTTCCTTTTCCTCAAGTCACACATAGCCATGTTATCTTCTGTTACATCTTCTCCTTCTATAGCTATTTTTTTCAGTTTCTGCACTATTTGGGTCCGTTGTTTCATCATAACTACAGATTTATTGTATTCTTTCTGTTCATCTATTAATTATATTATTTTGAGCTGTATGTATATGAGACGGCACTCTTCCGAATTGCGGTCCCAAATAGATCCGCAGTGAATAGGTCAGGGGTAAGGGTTAGGGTCAGTGTTTAGTTAACAACTAACCCTAACCCTTAACCCCTGACCTATTCACTGCGGAACTATTTGGGACCGGAATTCGGAAGAGTGCCATATGAGACTTTGACAATAATCAGACAAGGTGAGAAACATTTGATGGCTGCAGAAATATGTTATCTGAACATGCAAATATCATGGACAGACAGAAAAACAAATGAAGCTGTTCTTTAAGAAGCAGACGAAAATTGCAGATTGATTACAGAAATTAGACATAGACAGACAAGATTTATGGACATGTTATGAGAAGATATAAGCTTGAAAACTTAGTGATTATCAGAAAACTTAGTGATTATCAGCAAACTTGATGGCAAGAGGAAGATAAAGAAATCACTAAATAGATCTAATTTAATCTTGTTCATCTTGTACCTTGCAGTGTCGAGGTGAAGTATAAACAGCGGGAAAGTGACCAGTTATGGGTTTCATATATCATGATTCCCATGGACTCAGTTATTCCCTCTGTCCATTGTTTACATGGTCGGCCTCTTCTTCTGGTTCCATCTGGTATGTACATCATTTTTTTACTGTGGCATAGTGTCAGTTGGTAGCCTAATAACATGGCCGAACCATTTCACTTGCTGTTTTCTAATTAAATCTAGCACTGCTATTACCCCCACTTTAATCATGATTTCAACATTTCTGGTAACTAGATGGCCTGGCCAAATGTCATACTTAGGATAAAAAACACAGACCTGATTCAAGACTGGTGATTGTGTCAGATGGTGAACTATGTAATGGCATTAGACATGATGATGATAATTATTAGCAAAACAATTTACATCAGACATCATTTTAAAAAGAATGTAAATGTAATTTAATTATAGCAACAAAATACACAAGTTGTGTCAGAAACAAATAATGTATACAAGACTCAATTAATAAAAGAGTGTGCTGAAAGTTTAATTTAAAAAAAAAGAATATTAGTAGTCAGTAAGTTCTGAAGAGTAGATGTAGGTATATACTGACTGACATTGAATGACATGTCTTTTGAAACTTACCTTTTCACCAACAGGACCAGGTGACCCAGTTTCTCCAGGTGGTCCATAATCCCCCTGAAACATTGATAACAGTGAGTCACATACTGTTTCAGTTATGCCTACAAACTTAGCTCAGCTCAAAATTACTGGTCATGCCCAATGACACACAGATTTTTCTCATTATAAAATTCAAGACAATATACAGCTAGTCATCGACTTACGACCTATGCAACTTACGACCATTCGACTTTACGACCACAATCACTAGCCATATTATTAACTCGAGTCTAGTGCTTCCACATTGACGTGGATAGGCCTTAGGTTCATACCAGAGTGCGATCAGCATTGCCAGTAGTGGGTTGTGCTCAATATTTAAAGATTTATTTCTGCCTCAATTATCAGTCGAACGGCGTTGTCTGCAAAGATCATGTTGTGTGACGGTTTATTCCATGCTCAGTCTTCGTAGACTTAGATGGATAACCTGATTTTTGCAGATGATGCTGCAGTTACGACCCACTCTGAGGAAGAATTACAATGTCTACTATCTGCATTCTCCAATGCTTGTTCAGAATTTGGTTTAACAATTAGCAAAAAGAAGACACAGATTATGTCACAAGGTGCACATGGGGTACCATCAATCTTTATTGACGACGCCGAACTAGAGATGGTAGACCATGTAATAATAATGTTTCCTATAGTATTTTCCACACCTGTATTTTGTATGTTTTGCAAATATTAAACCAGTTGTACATGTACAGTTAATGCAGTGTTTTTCTTAAACCTGACGATGTAAAAATAAGAAACAAAATGGTGTAGAGATGATACAAATGGCACAAAATGAACATCGAAAATGATGATTTATAACAATAATAAAAGAAATTTATGATATAATTTAACTTAAATATTTTTATAACATCACTTCACATTACTGTACACATAGCGTACTCAACTTACGACCAAATCGTGTTATGACCGGTCTGTCGGAGCCGATCGTGGTCGTAAGTCCGAAACTACTTGAATTACCTTAGTGAAATTTTGAACAATATCAGCGACTATTTACTTAGTATTTTAGCCAAAGTATTATGTGTTTGTCCACTTCATATGATATATAACTCTACAGTATGCACCTGATGAGATGCAGCAAAATATGCCAAACAAGAAATCGTAATATATTTTATTTATGACGTCTGTGGTTAAATTTCTAATTCTGGTTTGTAAAAATTAACGTCACAATTTCAGTGGCAAAATGGTGTTGTTAAAAAAACAATATTCAGCACTCACACACAAATTCTCTCAACTAATTAGGGCATAATCATATAACAAGAATTCAGTACTGATGAGGCCTGGCTAAGAAGAGAAAGACAAATGAGGAAACTGAAATATTTTGAATACGTAAAAATACATGAAAGCGTCACACAATGCACACACTCCTTAGCTCAAGCAATGACCCTCAGGAGTCTCTGAGAAAAATGCACCAGTGAACTGAAAGACATGGCCCGGAATCTAACCCACAACCTTTGACCACTTCGCCACGGAGACTCCTAGCAGCCACCTCAAAATATGCCTGCTCACTGTTCCTATCAGAAGTTTGTTATATCTCCTCTTTTCGCCTCAAAGGCATCACTGATGTATTTGACCAGACTTCTCTTCCAATTCGTGTAGTCGGGATAGCGTAAGAATCTCATCAGTATCTACCAGTACTGCAAAGATAGAATGGCTTGGCATGAGTTGGTTCAGGGCCTTTGTTCCAAGGGGAGATAACTAGCAGAAGAACACTGACTATTAGAGTATTTTACCTTGGGTCCCTCAATTCCTTCAGGACCAGGTGGACCACCAATTCCTCTCAAACCCTTTTCTCCCTTTTCTCCGATATCACCTGGCAAGCCATCTATTCCTGTGGGACCCTAAATGTAGAGAGATGAAATTGGTCAGTAAAACTGTAAAAATACAGTGAGAAAATCAATGAAAATGTCAAGCAGAATTGGTAAGTTTTACAAGAACACAATTACAAGTACCAAAATGGATAACGTGGCTAAAGCCTTCATCATTCACAAACAATAAACATAACTTATACAACTACATAAAGAAATACTTCTTCTCCTTTTGTCCAATGTTTTGGTTTAAATTTTGGATATAACTGTGTTCTGTCAGTTTATAACAAAGTTATAATGTTTGCACCTTTTAGCCGACACATCCAATTTCTGAGGGCTTTTGTTGACTGGGTTAGCCTGCCAGGGTGTTTCATAGGAAATCAATTGGGGAACTCTTTGAGGCCACTAAGACAGTTCATAAATAAACACATATAGTTTGGCACTCATAGAAGTGAGAAGAAGGAAGTGTCGAAGTAAACCTGTTCCTACAGCGAGGCGCCGTCTTCATGTGGAGGTGACAGATACAGTCTGTAACTATAGCTTTCAATTTTTATGTTGTCTAGTCCAAAATGTCTTCTATCTAGTCTCTAATTTTTTCTTCTCATTTCTAAGAGCGCCAAACAATACTATGTGTGTTTATTTATGAACTGTCTGGGTGTTTGATAGGACGTTTCATGGTCAAAAAGTTTTAATGTCATCTTTGTCCCACCACCATTGATGACACACCAAATAGCCTGTTGGAAACAGCCGCATGAGTGTGTGCCTGTTAGGCCTCAATAAAATGCAGGGGCAGACCACAGACATTCCCGGCTATCCAAGGAGGCTTCCGTAAGTGCAGAGCCGATTCATTATCCTCTGATAATGGGCTCACCCAAGAAATCGTTACATCATGCACATGGATGCTTAGCCTCACTTCTGTATAGTGATCCAACCTTTCATCACATGCTGCACCTTCATATATCCAGAAGAGTGTGTCAGCAGATTTTGGATCTTTATGACAGCCACACAATGAGCTTTCATAAAATATGAGAGCAAGTCAATAAGTAAGTCACACAATTCTGTGGAATAGCAGGTAAATGTAGTTGGTGTATTCTACAGGTGTCATTAGGTGACAGCAACATCAAACTTTATATTCCCATTTGTCAGGTGGCGCTATGTGTCTCATGCACATGCGCAGCCCATAAACAAAATGGCGACTGTACTTACGGAGTGTACAACCAAAGAGCAACATGCTGTTGTGTGTTTTTTTTGTGGGCAAAAGGACTGTCCTGCAAAGGACATTCGTAAGGAAATGCTTCCTGTTTATGCTGACAAATGTTTGTCCCGTAAAGCGGTGCACAGCTGGGTAGAAAAATTTTCTCAAGGACGCTCTAAAATTGTTGATGAAATCCGATCTGGTCATCCTGTTGAGATTGCAACAGAAGCATCCATGCAGCGGGTGGAGGAGATGATTAGAGGTGACAGGCGAGTAACGATAGACTCTGTAGCATCTGCAATAGGGTGCTCACATGGTTCAGCATACAGCATGATGCAAGTCGAAGAAAATGTCCATGACTGCTAACTAGAGGAGTGTTGTTTCTTCATGACAATGCCAGACCACATACGGCTCGATTAACTCAGGAGAAAATTACCCAACTAAGGTGGGAAGTTCTGGAACATCCAACTTACAGCCCCGACTTAGCCCTTAGTGATTTCCACCTTTTTGGTCCACTGAAAACCCACCTTGGCGGGAGACATTTTGCGAATGATGCCGAAGTTGAATGTGAAGTGAAAACGTGTTTAGAAAACAGAGAAGGCAGTTCTATGCAGCCAGGTTTGGGAGGACTGATAAAACGATGGGATAAGTGCATCAATGTTGGTGGAAATTATGTTGAGAAATAAAGGGACAATGTATGTATAAAAATAAACTGGTTTCAAGTTGTTATCATATTTATTTATTTTTCTACAGCCATTTGTGACTTACTTATCAATTTCCCCTCGTATATACACAGAATTACTCAGCTGATGTTGATCCATTATCCATAAAGTGATTTAACCCGCATCGGGTGTTCAATAAAATACATGACAGTAAAGATCTAAAGTACACAACATTACACACCTAAACAATACAACAAAACACATAAAAATTACACAACTGAAAACATCTAAAATATACACAACACACCTAAACTCAACTCAACTCAACCTAAACAACACAACAGAACACATGTAAATTACACCTCTTACCAGATCACCTTTCTCTCCATTAGTGCCTCTGGGGCCACCATCACCTTTCACTCCTCGAGGTCCGGGGTAGCCTATAACCCCCTGCAAGCCTCTAGCACCCTGGAACATGCCACCGAAGAGTGTAGATGTTAAATTACAACATTAGGTGCCAAATGTCTTGAATAATTATTAGTAAAGGTTTATGATAAGATGACAGAAGTAATTATCGTATATTTCCGTAGTGAATTTAAACACAAAAGCCACAAACAATGTCTTGCATGATTTATTGCCTGCTAAAAATGTAAAAGTGAAATTACTGTGGGGATAACAGATGTTTCTCATTTGAACAATACCTCTGACTATGTGTTTTAATTGTTTTTGCTTATGTATTATTCATTTATTAACTTAAGATAATGTATAACAATGCAGTATGCATCTGACGAGATGCAGCACAAAATATGCTAGACAATAAATCGTGCAACATATTGTTTGTGTGTTTCTGTGTTTAAATAGTCCTATAGTCCATTGCATGGGGTGTTGGTAATCATATCTGATCTGATACCGATGTTCCTCCATGCCATGATGTCAAACTTCCAGCATCTTCTATCTTGGTCTCCCCCTGCTTCTCCTTCCCTCCAACCTTCCCGTTGTGACGACATATTTAAGCTTTCCTCTTCTCATGACGTGCCCAAAGAATATGGACTGTCTTCTTCTGATGTGAGTAACCAGTTCTCTTTCTGAGTTAACTTCTTTCAACATATCTTCATTGCTCTTTCTATCCGTCCAGTGTTCTCATCATTCTTCTGTGGAACCACATTTCTGCAAGTAATTGTGACATAAACAAAATGAATAATGAATTCTGTTTTAATGTTCGATTTAAAGCTAAGGGTACTAATTAGGAAGAGCTGCCATAACATACTTTGTGTCTTTACTTGAAAAAATGTTTTAAATTAATTTGGGACAAGTACAGAAATTAAAGTTGGTATTCATAATATAAACATACGATATACAGAGTTATTGATTTATGAGATTTAGATTTAGTATAATAAAACAAAATGTTAGTTCTTTCATATGACATGATGAATTTAATAAAATTCTGCTCTTCGTTTCCCCTTTCTCTGGGCAATAAAGGACCTAAAGCCCATGAAGCTTTCCCACGAGGAACATCACCAACCCAGGCCTAATTCTAACCAGTCTCTATGTACTGTGCTGAATTATCACCCGACTACCTCAAGTTAAAGTTAGTTGCGTATCCTTTAGAGGACGCAGCAGTCAATTACAGCATATTTTAGGTGTTTGTGATTCCAGGGCAAGTTTTACATTCAGTAGCTTGCCATTGCTTCCTGAATTACCAGCACCTATACCATTGTATGGAAATCAATGCAAGGCGGTCTGCTTCCAAATCGTCTGCAGCTGTGTTTTGTACATGGTATGCGGGATGCGGGCCAGTCTCCCTGGATTAGGGGTTAACGTCTTTCTCCATAATCTTGCCTAGTATATCAACAGCAGCTGAAAAATGCTAATGTTGACTGCAATGTTCTGTAAGGGATATGCCCCCTCCCCCCCCCCACACAAAAAATGCAGGATTACGAATAGCATCAGTAACCTTTTGCCAAAGGCAAATGTACACAGAATTAATCATTATTAGGTAGTAACAAGTTTATTTAAAAATCTGGTCAAAAACAGAAACGAAAGAAATATGAAATTCATACCACATCTCCTTTGCCACCAGCAATGCCAGGAGATCCTTGATTTCCCTGGGAAAAATAATTAAATATCTGGTAATTATTTTTAGCACTCAAGAGTATCATCATAAGCATGAATGATTCCCTCACTCACTGACATTTAAACACACACGCGATTACAATCTCATTTAATTATTCTAGGGAATGGTGGGAAGAGAGAGGAGAGATGGGTATGAAACTTGAAGACTGAAATATGTTGGCCATATTTGTTTCTGCAGTAGCTTAGGAAGAACAATAATGGAAGGCATGGTTTCTGGAAGAAGAGGCCCTTGTTGACTAACACAACAGTGGATACAGGACCTTAGAGACATCTTGGGCATGAGAATGCATGAGGCAGGTGAATTGGCAAAATGGAGGTCAGCATGGCTGATTTAATAAGAGTGCTCGATCTTAACCTTCTGTTGAGTACACCATTATGCTCTTTGGACCTTCAAATTAATACCCTATTTGTGGCTGACTCAGTTATTAATCTGAGCCAGATGATAGACTCTAATATAACTTCTCTTCTGAGGTTAAATGTGGTAGAGGTATTGATATAATGGAAGGAACCTTCTGATGTGCTGATGCCGAGGTAGCGGGTTCAACCCCTACACCAGTCAGTTGGATTATGATGTTGACTTTTCTTGAGGATGTAAATTACAAATACATCAGAAGCCGGAGTGGGTTTGCCTGATGGCAAGGGACACTGGTAATGGGAAAGGCTAACCCACATACACAAATAAGTCCAATGCCCTAGAAGTGGTAGCTCATGTTCAAAGCGAGCAAATGCGCAACAACAACAAAAACTGGCAAAAGATCAAGATTCTTTCCCCCAGGTCGTGATGAGAGCAATGTTCGGCTAAGAACCAGCTTCTTGAACAAATGGGGGTGTGGCTGTGAGGTTTGGTGATTTTCCAATAAGTTTTATGATGTGTACATTTTGATAATAATAGCGAGAAAGATCAAAACAGAGGGAATGCACCATCGAAACTTGTTACAACTGTTGGATAAGATACACTGATTGATTCCAATGCTGTGACCAAGACTATCAAGAGCTGAACAATCTTCAAAGATAGCTCGTCACACTATCAACAACCCACTCGTCTCTTGGTAAGACTTATCCAAACAGGCAGGCTAGTGGATCAAAACAGGCAGTCAACAGAGGCATGTACTTTCAATTTTACCATTACCACTTCCACGTTAAACCTCAGAAGAGAAGTTATAATAGGATCCATCCCTGTCTCAGATTAATAATCCCATGACCGGTCAGCCACAAATAGAATACTAATTTGAAGGTGATTGTTGTCCATAGAAGGCAATGGGTTTGCATGTACTGTATAAAGTGGATCTTTATAGAATGCACCCCAAGGGTGGACAGACAGGAGTCTGGTGTGGCTGCGTGGGAAGGAATGCCACCTATGATAAGTTATTTGAGACTTCAAAGATGTGGTTCAAGCAGAAAGTGTTCGGGGACATCTCCCATTGCCTATAGTGCAAGAAACAACAGGAGCCACAGCCAGATGTTGCTGAGTGTTTTGTCACCATTATATACATCTCTGTCTTGTGCCTCGTCCAATGAGCAGTAGTCGCCTAGTTCCCTTAGGGCCTCATTTGAGGTGTCTGACAAAGGTAATTCATTCCTTCAAATACTAATAACAGTGGAACAAGCTGATTAAATCATTCACATACTAATAAACATTAAAGAATTGTATTCTATTATTCATATACTAATAACTAGCTCATGCAATCATTCATACACTAATAATAAGCTCATTCAATCATTCAATACTAATGGTAATGAAAGAAAGTAATTCAATCATCACATAGTTATAACAATTGAAAAGGCTTATTCATTTATTCACTTATCAACGACAACGAAAACAAACAGTGTATTCAACATTCAATATTAAAAGAATGAAGCAAATCCATTCAATCATTTGATTATTAATGGCAAAAAAAATTTACCTTACTTATTAATCACAATGAAAGAATCACATTCAATCATTTACATTCTAATAACAATGAAACAATCTTATTCAATCATTCTCATACTGAAAGCAACGAAGCATAATTTTCAATCATTTATACATTGTTAAAACAGAAGGAAAAGTTAATAAAAGACAATGATGCTGGTATCCTGTTCACTCCATCATCATCTTTATCGTCATCATCATCATAGTCATCATCATCAATATCATCATCATCAATATCATCATCATCAATACCATCATCATCATCGTCAACATCATCACCAACATTATTATCATCATCATCAACATTATCATCACCCCATCACCATCAGCAACATCACCACCACCATCATCATCACCATCATCATCAACATCACCACCATCATAATCACCATCAACGTCATCATCATCTCATCATGTGCAGTGCCAGTAAGCGTGGACGGTCAAGGTTAGCCATTGCACACGATGACCAGTTTTGGGTCAGGTCATATTGTGAAAGGCATCTGTAAAGAAGGTAGTCTGCCATTGTTTTCCTTCTTGGTAGTGACCATACAGGGACATAATCATACTGGGAAGTGACCATACTAGGAAATGACCAAACTAGTTAGTGATCATAATGGATATTGATCATACTTGTCAGTGACCATACTTGTCAGTGACCGTACTGGCAAGTGACCATTCTGGGAAGTGACCATACTGGTCAGTTAAATGGGAAGTGACCTTACTGGGAAGTGATCATATTGGTCAGTGATCATATTGGCCAGTGACCGTACTGGGAAGTGATCATACTGGTCAGTGGCCAAAGTTGGAAGTGATCATAATGGGAAGTGATCATACTGGTCAGTGGTCAAAGTTAGAAGTGATCATAATGGGAAGTGATCATACTGGTCAGTGGCCAAAGTTAGAAGTGATCATAATGGGAAGTGATCATACTGGTCAGTGACCAGAGTTGGAAGTGATCATAATGGGAAGTGATCATACTGGTCAGTGGCCAAAGTTAGAAGTGATCATAATGGGAAGTGATCATACTGGTCAGTGGCCAAAGTTAGAAGTGATCATAATGGGAAGTGATCATACTGGTCAGTGGCCAAAGTTGGAAGTGAGTATAATGGAAAGTGAGCATACTGGTCAGTGGCCAAAGTTGGAAGTGAGTATAATGGAAAGTGAGCATACTGGTCAGTGGCCAAAGTTGGAAGTGAGTATAATGGAAAGTGAGCATACTGGTCAGTGGCCAAAGTTTGAAGTGATCATACTGGTCAGTGGCCAAAGTTGGAAGTGATCATACTAGTCAGTGGCCAAAGTTGGAAGTGATCATAATGGCTTGTAAGTGGACTATACGGCTACGGGGATGGGGGAAAGGGGCGTTAGGTACTTAAATAAAATTGTGTTGGACATTAAGGCCGTGAGGGGAGAGGGAACCCAACTGGAAGATAAGACGGTTTTCCAATGTCTTGCGATTGCATCCGTGAGATGTGCACGATTTTATCGCCGTAACACGTATGTCGGCAACCCCACAGTGGTCGGAACTGTTAAAGTGTAGGGTACCAGTTTCTGCGCACCACTGTTGATATCAGATAAATGTTGTCTAAATCTGTCCGCCAGACGAAGGCCTGTCACCCCAAGATACCTCATGTCGCAACGTGTGCAGATGATCGCATAGATAACGTTGCGACTTGTACATGAGAAACCCTTCTGGATGTGGAAAGTAGTCTTAGGGAAAGTCAGACTTGTGGTTTGAAGGACATGTGGACAAGTCTTACAACGAGATCGAAGACATGCAGTTGTGCCAGGAAGAGACTTGTGAGATTGGGATAGAGTGCCATGGACCAGCACATCCCTCAGGTTGTGATCACGCCTGTATGCCACAAGTGGGGCCTCTGAGAAGACATCGCGAGTGACCGGGTCTGCCTGGACGATGGGTAGATGCCTCATGAGAATATTCTTGGCAGCAATATTATGAAGATGGTAGGTAAGTGAGAGAATACGGCTATTATTACGTGGTTTCGGCCTGGAAGAGAGAGCCTCGGCACTGACTAATAGACTGGCAGCAGTGAAGAGCTGTAGACAGAACATTCTCAGGGTATACTGGCCAGTGAACATACTGGTCAGTGAGCATAGTCATTGTCTCTATAAAGATCCTCAACCTATCATCGCAAACTTAAGGCCACATTCAACAACTATCTGTTGGTAGCTCAGATGCTCAATAAATCACCTGCTCAATGGTTTCACGTTACCCGGAATGGGAGCTACACAGGTACTCTACCTTACCTAAGAGCATCTCATAGGTTAGCAGACACACTACACACACACACAGACGCACGTGTGCACACACACACACACACATATATAAATACTGTATATCTTGACAGACTGACACATGCCTGTGGTCATTGGCATTAAGGTGAGTGGCCGTACAATATAAACAGTTCACGAGAGAAAATAGGGCGGATAGTAAGTCCCCCAGAGGGCGAAAATGAGAAGACAGTAATTGAAAGGGGGAGCTGAGAAGAAGTCAGCTGGTGAGGCAGACAGTTGGAGCAGTGAGGTTGTGTGTTTTGTGGGAGGCATTGTGGGGGATAGAATTGTTTAAAAGAGAGGGACAAAGATTGACAGAGGCAGTTAATGTTTGGACTCCGAGCTGAGAGGGAGTTGAGTTTAGACCGGACCAGGAGAAGGTCGTGGTCTGAGGAAGTGAAGAATTGTGACGGAGTTCGGAAGATAACTCCGCACTGTGGGTTCCAGGGATAGTGAGTGGAATTCGAGACCCAGAGTGGGTTACTTTGAGTCGGGCCTAGAGAGAGGCTAGTATACCTGTCGTGTGGGACGAGATTTAGTAAGCCGTGAGAGTCAGTGTTATTCGAAGTGTTCCATTGGGATGGATATATATACTTAGAGAATTATTGTTCCTGGATTTATATGTTACATGTGTCTGTGTTAATTCAGAATTAAAGGAATATTATGTGCGCAAATTAACGCTTGTTCACTGACTGGTGTTTGGTTGGGATACATCTTGGTTAATCTGTTGTTTAACATCACATTTACAAGGACATACCCTAGACACAACCATAGCCACTCTATCTGTCACTCTGTCATCATTCACTTTGTGACACAGACGATTGATACATTATGCTTCAAGAAAAGGCACAACTATACCTCTTTATAGCACAAAGCCTGAGCTTAATTATAATGACCATGTATTGTCCATGCAGCATGATCTCCTTCTCAGCCTGTCTAGTTACTCAAGAGGAAAGGTCACATAAATACATCTGGAACAAGACAAGCTGCAGAAGCTGCCAGATCAGCAGAACAGTGCTCTAACTTCTGTCTGGCGGAGCTTTGATCCTAGACCAGATGCCCACCAAGGCTTAGGGCCTGGTCTGCTCTGCCACAACATTTAGTCTTCAGTCTGCGTTTCCTCACATCAGGACAAGGATTGTACACTCCTAATTGCCCTCCTCCGCCTGAAGCCGTTATCACAATGTGGGGTGTTGTGTTTGGTGAGCGCTGTCCAACATTCACCGCTAGCAGAAAGCAGGAAGTACTGTCTACTGGCGTAGGGTAGCTAAGTCATATCTGACTAAGACCTAACACTGACACACACACACAGACATCAAGGAATCAAACATACATAATATATTTATTTGAGTGTACTTACAGCAGGGCCCATTGGTCCTGGAGTACCTGGCAAGCCAGGCTTTCCTGTAGCGCCTGAGATACCTGGTGGACCCAGTGGGCCAGTTTGGCCTGGGGGACCCTAGTTAAGAGAGACATGAACAGGCGGTATGAGGATGTGTAAATACACCAATGAAAAAGTATATTTTAATTATACAGTACACACTAATCATTCATCATTATTATGTGCATTGCCAACCGGCAAAGGCGTTCATACGACCCTATATATCTTGGTCTTTGCTTCTCATGATCAACTCTGTTGATATTCCTTCTTTGGCATAAGCTTTCATATGACTCCACATATCTCGGATTTTGCTCCTCTGGATCAACTCTGTTGATGATATTCCTTCATGCCACCATCTCAGTCTATCCAGCATCATTTCTCTCTGTTTGCCCCTGCTTCTACTATCACAAATCTTTCCAGTCGTCACATTGTTTTCTAAAGTCTCTCTTCTCATTAAATGATCAAAGAACATTTTTTATCTCCTTCTCGTACTTGTGATTAATATTCTGCTTTCATTAGCCTTTTCCAGACACTCACTGTTGGTTTCTATGGCAGTCCAAGGTATCTGCAACATAATCTCGTATACACATACCTGTTATCTCCAAATATGACAGTCCAAGATATTCGCAACACATCTCATAAGCCACATTCCCATTATCTGCAAGTTCTTTCTAATAATTTGTTCATTCACATTCCATGATTTACTACTATACAACAGAACAGGTTGTACATAACATTTCAGTACTCTTTCTGATGATAGTGTCTTACTGCATTAGGCACTTTTAAACTTTTGAAATGCAACGTTTGCGTGGCCTTTTCTGATTCAGTAAAAAAAAAAATAGATTTTGACCAAACATGGTGCACAATCAAATGAAGAAGTATTATAGTACAAATGTGCATTTACTGAACTTTAGAATAGTTGAAGATACCGCAAAATGAAATAAATAATAGGATGACCCTAGCATGGCGGTATACAGCACTCCTGTCTAAATGGGAGGTCACATTTGGTGATATATTATCCTTCAGCACTGAATCAATCTCTGTTCCGCATGATACAATTGCCCCTAAGTATTTGAATGTATTACTATATTAATTACTTGCTTTTGTTTGATGATTCCCAAGAGACATCATCATCATCGAGTATGATTTTCGTGCTAAATGTTGGATGCAATGAATCTCCAACACCCTCAGTTTTGCATCATCATGATTCACTCATACAGACTTCTTCAAGTCCTCTAAATGATGTTACATACCCACATGTATTGTTGTCTTCCTCTTGTACACTTACCCTTTACTTCCCCTCATTTGCATCATTTAACTAGCAACTGTATCTCTTTATATGGCTGAAGTATCTTAACTGTCTGCCATTGATGTCATTCAGTAATGTTTTCTTTAATTCCAGTAACATTTCTTTGTTCGGCCTCTTCTCTTGCCATGATATTCCTCCTATTTGACTTTGTAATCACAATTTCTAAAGCTTCAGTACTACCCTTGCATTGTTTGTTTATTGTCATTGTTTCTGTACCACACAATACTGTAAAGTAAATACAACACTTGATCACTCTTAGTTTTAATTTACAACTTTGCTGTTTAGAGTTTAGATCAGTCAGCTATCAGTTATCAGTTGGGGTATCTTTGTTGCACTCCGGACATGTCCATAGGTGCTCAGATCCTCCCCCCAGCATATGCATCAGCGTCCGGTGGCTAATAGTGCCAGTTCTGTGTTGGTTGACGAGGCGCTTTGTTTTCCCGATGTACCTCTCGCGTCTGGCTGTGCCGATTCTTACTCCCAGGTCTTTCATCCTGGACAGCGATGTGGAATCATTGACGTCAAAGTCCTCTGTTCTCGCCATATCTTTAAGGACGTTAATAACATCGGCACGATCCATGGGCTGGCCATCTACAGGGGGTGCAGAGCCAGCCAGTTTATCAGCTCGTTCATTTCCCTCGACTCCCGCATGTCCCGGGACGAAGATGAAGGTGACTTTACGGACAACCGACTTCCGCAGCGATTCAGTCCACTGTCTACGTACAGATCCAGCTTCGACCTTCTGAATCATGCTCATTGAATCACTTAGTACACACACGTTGGTATAATGCTGTGACTCCAGTCATATGAAAGCCTGTGTAACTGCCATCACCTCCATCGTCATGCTGCTCGTGGTCATAGAGTGGGCACCACTGGATTCTTGAACGGTTCGGCCCGCTGAACGGGCTGTAAATGCCCACGCACTTCTCTGCTGCTTTACCACAGATCCATCTGTATAGATGAGCACTTCGGGGCTATCTGAGTGTTCGTAGATGAGCGCGTTAACCTCTGCATTGACAGCGGCAGGGTTCTGCTCTCTGCACCGTCTGTCAAGTGTGATAATGCAGGAGAAAGTGCACTTAAAAGCTGGAGGCACCGGCACCCATTCCTTGCCGGGGTTGATACTGGTCAGACTGCAGACCTGTCTGACGACATCTTCCGCCCGACCCATCCATGATTTGCCCCTCTTTAGCCTGTCACCCTTTTCTCTGAATATAGCGTCATGCAGAGGGTGCTGCTCATCTGCACTTATTTTTAAGTATGCACGAGCTCTCCAGATCTTGATCCTGTGTTCCATTGTCGGGAAGTCAAGGAGGTATCTCATTGCTACACAGCTGGTGTCTCTCGTGCAGCCCAAAATGATGCGCATGGCTTCGTTTTGTACCTTTTCAAGTCTTCCAATCTGTGTAGGGCTGACAGTGAGGATGGCCAGGGCATACTCGATGCGTGAAAGCACAAGTCCTTGGAACAGAAGTATTAGCAGTCTTTGCTCGATATTGGCGATCGCCATGACTCTCATTGCTGACAAACCTTTTCGAGCCTTCGTTATGACATAATCGACATGATCTCTGAAGGACAGGCTACGATCAAGCCTCACGCCAAGATATGTCATTGACTGGGTTCTACTCAAACTGCTCCCATCCATTCTTACTGCCGGCAGGTCTGTTTTCACAATATGGTTGTTTAGTGAGAACCATGTAACCGTTGCCTTTGCAGGGTTGACAAGGGCATCGGCATCAGCACACCATGAGGAAATTCGATCTAGTTCGCCCTGCATATCATTGGCAACCGCCTGTCTATCTCGACCCTGTCGATACACGAGGATGTCGTCAACGAATGACAGAGTCCTACCCCTCCCGTCCAACTGTTGTTCAGTGATCGGCACCGTATACACGTTAAATAGTACTGGTGACAGTGGTGAACCCTGCGGCAATCCTGGACATATCGTTATCGGCTCAGAAGACCAACTCCCGCATCTTAGCACCACCTTCCTTTGGAGCAGAACTGCAGCTATCCATCGTACAAGGTGAGGGTGCACTTTCTGTCTGAGGAGGGTTTGCATCAAGTGCTCGAACGATACTCTGTTATATGCGTCCTCTAAGTCTATGGCGGCCGCACATGTCTCTTCTCTGACCTGAAATCCTTCGTAAACATCTTGAGCAAAGACCGCTGCATTCAGCCATGACTCTTTGTTGCGTCTGTATCCTCCAAGTGTGGGCGGGAAGCAGCCGAGCTGTTCCAAGTCCCAAGCAAGTCTGTGTGCGACAATTTTCTCCAGTAGCTTGCCAACAGTATTCTGCATCGTAATGATTCTGTAGCCGCTTATCTTGGAGTGGTCTTTGTTCGGTTTTGGCAGTGGCAGCAAGTAGCTGTGTAGCCATTCTTCTTTGACCTTGACCCCTCTGGATACTGGTGTTGAATTCTCTGGCCAGTTCTTCCATGTCATCATCTGATATCACCAGTAGGTCACCATACCGGATGCCGTCTGGGCCTGGGGCGGTGTTAGGTGATTTCTTGAGCATCGCACGCACTATCTCAGCTGTGATTGTCCATTCTTCGTCTGTCCCGACCCCCTCGAACAACTGAGAGAGTGTCGTTGTGGTTCTCTGTCTGGCGGGCTCGTCTTTCTGGTCAGTCTGTTCTATGTAGCGTACAAGAAGGGCCTTACCTTTATCCGCATCCGACTTTTTCCATGCGAGGTCTGTGCCTTGAAAGTCTGGAATACCCCTACGTTGTGCAGCACCGTTCATGCTCTTGTGGAGGCGCCAGAATGTCGTAAGAGATCGCTCGGAGCACACCTTCCTGCAGAACTCGTCCCATTTCTCGGCCTTGGCCTGTTTGGCGCAGGATTTGAATAAAGTCGTCGTCCTATCAACCTCCGTCTTCAGGTTCGCCAACTCAAACTGTGGCATGTTAGCCTTTCTGGCCTTTTGCCAGTCTTTGACAGCCTGCCTCTTTTCCAGCCATGCCTTCTCGACCTCTCCATTCCACCATGGTGGCTGCAACCATCTTTCTTGTCTCCTGCGGGAGGAAGTTATTCATTCTTCTGATCTTGCTTATGGCGTCTTGGCCAGTGTTGTCATACGGGAAGGCATTTGTCTTGTTTCTTTGACTCATGGCCCCGTCTTTCTTGATCAGGATGACACAAGGGTAGTGGTCACTATCGTGGTATCCCAGTGTACCCCACCGACACCTTGGTGCGATGGTGGGCGACACCAGAGCCAAGTCAATGATGCTGTCAGAGTCACCTGGTCGAGTGGCTATTCTAGTGACCTTTCCATCATTCAGACAGATTAAGGCAGCAGATGCCAGGGCGTCCTCCAGATTTTCTCCCTGTCTATTGGTGATGCAATTCCCCCATTGACTGCCTCTGGCATTGAAGTCCCCACAGTAGATGATATGCCTTTCATCCATATCGAACAAACTCTGCCATTGTCACACGTCGACCTTCCCATTTCGCGCATAAACGTTCACGATTACAAGCTGCACTGGTGTCATTATTCTTAATGCCTGCACTTGCAGGGCATCACTGTTCCAGGAAGACATATCGATCTCAGACACTAGTATGTTGTCGCGGACCAGAATGGCCTGTCCGAGGTGCCGCCTGTTAAAGAATCCCTGAAATCCCGCGACATTTACTGTTCCGTCGCCGAGCTGTGTTTCTTGCAAGACCTCAATATCGTTTCCGTACAGTAGTTTTTCAAGAATGGGTCGGCGTTGACTAAATGATGCACAGTTCCAGTACAGTACTCGAACGTGTCCGATGCCCAATCTGTCACATTTTATCTGCCTTCTGCGCGTGCCCGCCCTCTTACCACGCCGTGTTCTTGTTGGTCGTCTGGTCGTCATGTTAGGCTTAACTATTGCCACCGGGCGCCGATGATACGCCGAAGGGAGTCCGGGCGCGCGTGCACGAACTCCGTTGCACGGTCCGAACTCCATTCCACCACGAAAAACACACTTAATCCATACACATTTCGGAAAAAACACGTTCCATTTTACGGGACAAAAAAATGTCCCGCCATCTTGTTCAAGGGAACTCACTGCATCCTTAGAGTTTAGATGTGTTTTGTAATGTTGTATGTTAGAAGTTGTTTCATATGGGAATGATGTGACCAGTTGCCTTCTGCATCATCCTTCACTCTCTAGAAAAATTTATAATACATACCCAAATTAGGTGATTTTGTTAATTACTGGACTATATAGTTAGTTAGCTAGTCAACAGATCTTTCCTATTGACATCGAACTATTAGTCCATAAGTGCACAGACCCCCTCCTCAGTATCTCCCTCAGTGTGTGGCAACTGACGACACCAGTTCTGTGTGGGCTGACCAACCTTCTTTGGCTCCCTGCATGGAGCTCTTGTTTAGCTTCACCTGGTTTGAATTGATGTTTTTGCAGTCCGTCAAAGTTGTGGAATCACATCCATCCCTTAAGTCATAAACCTTTCCTCCCTCTCTGAGAATGTTCAGGATGTCAGCCTAGTCCATTGCTCTTCCGCTTCCCACAGTAGCCAAACCTGCAAGTCTATCTACTCATTCAATTCTTCTTATATTTGGACAAACTGGCACCAAAATGGCACAACCATCAGTCAGTCTTGCCCTCCTGAAAAGACTCAAGCCACTGCTTTCTGGTCCAGCCCGTCACAATCTTCCTTAGCATACTCATGGAGTTGCTGTGAAAACATGCATGGCTGAACTTTTGTGTCTGCAGCCATCTCAACCTTCCTTAGCATACTCATGGCATCGCTGAAAAACACATGCATGGCCGAACTTTTGTGTCTGCAGCCATCTTGATCTTCCTTAGCATACTCATGGCGTCGCTGAAAAAAACATGCACTGGCTGAACTTTTGTGTCTGCAGCCATGCTATACTGGACTACCCATATCGGAATAATATCCCTCTTCAAAGATCAATTGCTTTTGCAGTTTGTGTTGGTCAGTCTGCACACTATTCTATTTTGGTTATTGCGCTGCTACTAATCAGTGATAAACGTGAATAAATAGGAAGGAATGAACTTACAGTCTGTCCAGCGGGGCCTGTCTGGCCTGGTGCTCCTGGGGCTCCAAGGGGGCCCTAAAAGAAAATATGAACACACGTTGTTACACAGTGATCAGGATCACATTGGTCAGTTCTTAATTGTTCAATGAAATACTGTTCAATGAAATAATATTCAATGAAACACTACTCAAAGAAACACAGGTCAATTAAACTTGAATGAATTAAACTGCAGTCAACTAAGCATTGGTCAAATAAACTTTGCTAAATTAAACTTTGTTAAATGAAGCTTTGATCAATTAAACTTTGGTCAGTTAAACTGCAGTCAACTAAACATTTGTCAAATAAACTTTGCTAAATTAAACTTTGTTAAATGAAGCTTTGATCAATTAAGCTTTGCTCAGTTAAACTGTAGTCAACTAAACTTTGGTCAATTACAATTTAGACAAATAAACTTTAGTAAACTAAAGTTTGTTCAATTAAACATTGATTGACTAAACTTTGGTCGATGAAACAATGGAATAAAGACAAAGAGTTCAATATTCAAAGATGAAAATAAACAAATAATAATTAAAATCATACCTGGTTGCCTTTTGGGCCTGTAGGGCCTTCACCTCCTGGTAGACCCTAAAAGAGAGAACAGAATTAGCATTTCTTTCTTTCTGAATGATTTAAAACATAATTAAATATATAAATATACACCAAATTTGCCATTTGTTGGGGGGAAAAAAAAATTTTAAAAAATGTCAGTAAAAATATTAAGTATATCCAAAAGCGATCACATGTAAATTGTTTCTGTATTTCTGAATAATTTGCCACATAGTTAAACAAGCATAGATTATTATCATCAAGTGCTGTGCCAGCTGGCATAGGTAATCATGCTTCTCCACAAGCTGTGATCTCTGACGACATGGATTAATTCTTGTGTTGACTCCCCTCCATGTCATGACACAAGAATGAAAAATTTTCTCTCGCTATTGTCCTCTATCTCTCTTTCCACAAATCTGTCTGGTTGTCACATGTTCCAATTTTTGTCTTCTCATAATGTGGCCAATTTATATTGATTGCCTCTTTCTGTTTGTGACAAGTTGTTTGCATAGATACTCTTGGTTTTAAAAAAAAATCTATCTCAGAAAAAAAAAAATAAGAAGATATTCATGCAAAGAAAACCAGTAAAAATTTCTTATTTGTAAAATATGTTATAATAATAAATGACTCATGTGCTAATTATATGTATGTGAAACCTGGAAAATAAGCAGGCCAACTAATAAACATATTTAGTAGAAAAACTGAGAAAAATTTTTTGGTTGCTTTTTAGGAAAATGCACAGATTACAATAGGTCGACAGAAAAATGAACAAGACAGCAGTCCACTAAAACAAATGAGGCAATCCAGTGAGATGCAGATTAAAACCATCATTGTCGTACCAAGGACTCAACTCAGTATCTGGGTGATGGAACCATGAACAAGTCCAAAATTAGGAAAATGCATAAAAAAAACAGTAGCCAGAAGCAAAAAAAACAACTCTAAGACCTTAATGGATTGTCCGCCAACCAGCCATACAGAACTGAAAAATGAATTATAGAATCTTTCAACAAAAACATTACTATAGTATTTAAAACCTGTTGCAAACAGAATTCTTTAAATTTTTTATCTGTAATTATGTCAACAGATGTAACACTTAGAATGAGAATTTTGATTGAACAAAGGACATGCAGAGATAAGTAAACAATTCTAATTTCAAAGAATATGCAGCTCGATCTATGAAAAAGAATTATTTGAATGTACATCTGGCCAGTCGAATTAATGGTTGTGTAATATGGTTAAAGTTAGCTGCATATTCTTTACAGGACGTAACCCCATCATTTTATTTTGCTGTTTGTGTTCTCTTGGCAAGTTTACATTCAGTAGTTTGCCATTGCTTTCTGAACGACCAACACCCATACCATTTTATAAAAAACCAATGCAAGGTGGTCTGCTGCCAAATCACCTGCAGCTGTGTTTCGAGTGCGATGTGCGGGATTACGAACTGCGCCCGTAACCCCTTTGCCAGTGTAATACGGACAATACATAAATATGATGAAAAATGTATTGAGGCATTCAAGATGTGGTGTTATAAAAAAATTATGAATAATTGACAGTAATGTACAAGCTCTGGAAAATATAACGGAAAAAGAAGATTCATTCTAGAAATATAAAAGCAATTAATCTGATTGCCTGATCATACCTAAAGACAAGAAGAAACACCAAAGAGAGTGCTGAAGGGCAAACTACTGGAGAAAATAGAAAGTTTAGACCAAAAACAGTATATATAATACAAACATGCACAGATTTATCAATGCAGTCTCTGAGAAAACTGCACTCATGAACCAAATGACATAGCCCATAATCAAACCCTCGACCTTCGAAATGCAAGGCGGGATATCCACAGAGACCCCTAGTAAATACTAAAGAATACTTAAGAAATACTAAAGAAAATAATATTTACTGAAAACAGAAAAAAAAACATACAGGTGGGCCTATTGGTCCTGGTCTGCCTCTTGGTCCAAGAAAACCTCGTGCACCCTGGAAAGTGAGAAAGAATTTATTAATTGAAATTTAGCGTTAAATAAATATATGATATTCCAAATTGAGGTGTAGCTTTTTGCATTCAAGTGTTTGGTAACTCCTCACTGCGCTCTGCAAAATGTATGATTACTCCTATGATGATAGCTTCAACAAATACTTCAGCGTAGAACAGCTGAAAGTGCCAGGTTTGTATCCAGGTCTGTGTGTTTTTTTTTCATTCACTTGCTTTGAACTCAAGTGTAGTCCATAATGTGCTACTAATTCTAGTGCACTGGACAGATGTTTGTGTGTGGTTTAGTTTCCCTCATTACCACTGCCCCCTTCCATCAAGTGAACCCACTCCATACATGATCATACTTGTGCTACTTCTAGTGCACTGGACAGATGTTTGTGTGTGGTTTAGTTTCCCCATTACCACTGCCCCCTTCCATCAAGTGAACCCACTCCATACATGATCATACTTGTGCTACTTTGAGTGCACTGGACAGATTTTTGTGTGTGGTTTAGTTTCCCCATTACCACTGCCCCCTTCCATCAGGTGAACCCACTCCATACATGATCATACTTGCGCTACTGTTTCTAGTACACTGGAATAATGTTTACGTGTGGATTAGCTTTCTCTTTACTAGTATCCCTCACCATCAGGCAAACCCACGCCAGCTTCTGAGGTACTTGTAATTTATGTCCCCAAGTTAAGCTTGAGAAGTCAACATTTTAGTCCAACTGACCGGTGTAGAGGTTGAACCAGCTACTTCGGCATCAGCACACTGGAAGTTTAAGAGCTAGGGCTCTTATTCATTCAGCCATGCTGACCTGCCCATATCTGTGTTGACTATAATTTGTGTGTGATTGCTCGATATTCTTTCTATATTGTGCTCATTCATACTTCTAGTTCATATATTCTGAACACAGCTGGCCATTTACAACCATTAAACTCTTCAAGTCATGCTGATTCTCTCAAGGCCCTAAGTATCCCTGCCTGATACACTGGTCACCCTTCTGTTACTTCTCCTACAGTGTCCAGCTAGACAACTCAGCAGTCTGACAACTACTCACCACACACACACATGTGCCGGCTCAAAGATGAAAGCCATTGTGTGCATCTTTAACTTACCTGCACCTGAATCGACTTTTCTGCATTATGCATATAATTATGATTCTACATATGGTTTTCAACTTTTGCACTTTGAAGCTTACACATTTTAATTTGCGCACTGTGTGGTTACCAGGGTTGTTTGCATAATACAGTTTGAACTGAATATACATACAATAGGCAATAAAGTGGGTTCCAAACACTTACCATTTCTCCAGGAGCTCCCATTGGTCCAATTTCACCTGGATCACCCTAATGAATAAAGAAAAATGAAGCAAAATCAATTTTTAGAATTAAGACCTGGTAGGTTGATCTAGTGAAAGACAAGAAGAAGAAGAAGAAGAAGAAGAAGAAGAAGAAGAAGAAGAAGAAGAAGAAGAAGAAGAAGAAGAAGAAGAAGAAGAAGAGGAGGAGGAGGAAGAGGAGGAGGAGGAGGAGGAGGAGGAGGAGGAGGAGGAGGAGGAGGAGGAGGAGGAGGAAGAGTAGAAGATGAAGAAGAAGAAGAAGAATAAGAAGAAGAAGAAGAAGAAGAAGAAGAAGAAGAAGAAGAAGAAGAAGAAGAGGACGAGGAGGAGGAGGAGGAGGAGGAGGAGGAGGAGGAGGAGGAAGAGGAGGAGGAGGAGGAGGAGGAGGAGGAGGAGGAGGAGGAGGAGGAAGAGTAGAAGATGAAGAAGAAGAAGAAGAAGAAGAAGAACAAGAAGAAGAAGAAGAAGAAGAAGAAGAAGAAGAAGAAGAAGAAGAAGAAGAAGAAGAAGAAGAAGAAGAAGAAGAAGAAGAAGAAGGAGAAGAAACAGAAGTTGAAAATAAAAGCAAACAAATACACAAGAAGCTGGAAATAAAAATAAAACTGATGGAAGACAAACTTAGAGAAATGAAGTTTTGTTAACAATTTTTTTGGGGGGTTATTCACTGGCTTTGAACTCAATCATAGTCCATACAGGGGCTACTACTTCTAGTGCACTGGACTGATTTCTTCCTGTGGATTAGCTTTCCTTATTACCAGTGTCCCTCACCATCAAGTGAACTTACTCTGACTTCTGAGGTACTTGTGATCTGCATCCCAAAGTCAAGGATGAGAAGTCAACATTTTAGTTGAACTGACCAGCGTAGCGGATGAATCCGCTATCTCAGCATCAGCACACTGGAAGTTTAAGAGCAAGTGCTCTTAACCAGTTTGCCATGCTAGCCTCCAGAGACATGAAATAAAAGCTTGACTGTCTTGTAAAGACCATTGAGGGGTGAAAGGTTAAAATCATGTGAGCAAGAGGCAAACATCAGAAAGAAGTAGTTATCATATTATTGGCCACATTATGAGAAGACAAAAACTGGAACATGTTGTGACAATTGGACATATTTGTGGAAAGAGAGATAGAGGAAGACAACAAGAGAAAATTCTTAGCAGTCTTGTGTCATGGCACGGAAAGGAAGTCAACACACAAATTTATCCATGCTGTCGGAGATCATAATTTGTGGAGAAACATGATCGCCAATGCCAGCCGCAAGGCACTGGATGACGAGGATGGTGATGAGCAGGAGGCAAGCGGCAACACAAGTGGAAAGATAACACCAAGACATGGACAGACTATCAGCAGTCTGTTTGAATGTATCAAAATAGTTAGTGGCAGAAAGGGTTGGAGATGCCATGCAGTCAGCTTACACTGTAGAAACAGCACTTAATTAATTCACTGAATAATGATTCTAAAATATTTGATTGAAAAGAACAGCAGAAAAGTTTTAAGCAATGCAGTCAGTTTACACTGTAGAAACAGTGAACTCAAGTGTAGTCCGTATATGTACTACTACTACTAGTGCACTGGACTGACTTTTGCATGTGTATTAGCTTTCTCTATTATGAGTGTCCCTCGCTATCAGGTGAACCCACTTTGGCTTTTGAGGTACTTGTAATTTATGTCCCCAATCAAGGACTTTTTGTCCAACTGACCGGTGTAGGGGTTGAGCTCACTAACTCGGTATCAGCACCCCGGACGTTTAAGAGTGAGAGTTTTTATGCATTCAGAAATGCTAACCTCCTAGCACTTGATTGATTCATGGAATATGATTCTAATAAATGCATCTGGAAAAAAAAATCTCAAAAATGATTGAAAAGAATGGCAGAAACATTGTAAGGTTCAGGGAGAATTAACATAAGTACAGCAAAAATATTCAGACTCGATATAAGATATAACAGAAAGCAAACACCAAAGCTACTAAATCATAATACATTAGTTAATAGTTTGCTGTAACAACCAATATGGTCGGGTTGGAAATATTTTTAAGAACACTGTTTTAATTAACTTAAAATGGAAATGATACAGATGCTTAAAAGGTGATCTAGTAAATTGTCTTCATTGGTTCAGAAATATGATTCTTTCCTTGTTTCTCAAGCTCAGTCCTAAGCCTAATGTCAGCCAGTCTGAGGTGAATCATAACCTGGTTGCATCCTAATATGCCTCTAGGAGATGTGAAGATCAGTACTGGTCAGGCACACTCTGCAGGTTTCTGAGCTTGGAGAGTGAAAGAAGAGTTCTTCGGTGGGGAACTCTTCAAATTCGCCATATTCTTCGAGTATTTCCAGATCTGGTTTGGTCGAATTGTCAGCCATGATGGTGCTTTTGAAAACTGTATTATTTTTGTTGTAAATGGTACTTTATAGATTAACAAGGCTTTTCCCAATGGCCTTACCGATTCTCCATCTTGTCCAACAGGGCCTGGTTCTCCCGGTGCACCTGACTCACCCTAGGGATAAATTAAAAAGTATAAATTAATTTGATATTGGATACTGATATTGGGATAAATACATCTAATTGTTAACTGTACAGGTAAGTGCAAACATTCAAATATCTAGGCATATGGATAACATCAGATGGAAGATACATCACACAGATAAAGACAGAAAATGACAAGCAAAAACTGCATTCTATAAAATGAAGAGCTTTTGATGCAATAAGTCCTTGTTATTGGAAGTAAGAAAGAGTTCTTGCATGTTACACAGAACCAGTTTTTAACATATGACTGCAAATCCTGGATATTAGTAAGCAGGCACACACACACACACAAATGCCCAGAAGCCTTGGAGATGTAATTTTATAAAAGAATGCTGAAAATTCCTTGCACAGCCAAAATGAGCAATTACCTATATAGGTAAACTTCGTTGTTTAACTATAAGTCAAAAGTAACAAGTTTACCAAAGGTGTAAACCCAACTTTTAAAATGTGTTGCTAAACCAAACTTCTAACAATTTTAGTAAACCTAGCTGCAATTTTATCATATAGGTAAAATTAACTATTTAACTGTAACACTGACCTACCTAACTGTTTAATTAGTACTGCCAATACTAACTGTTTAACTTTACCGATTTAAAAAAAAAATTAATTCAAAACATATTTTGGCTGTTTGTGATTTCTTGGAAAGTAAGTTTACGTTCAGTAGTCTATATTTAAAGTTCAGTAGTCTGTCATTGCTTTCTGAACGAATGGCACTCAAACCATTGTATGAAAAACCAACACAAGGTGGTCTGCTGCCAAATCGCCCACAGCTGTGTTTGGAACGCGGTATGCAGGATTACGAATTGCGTTCGAAACTCCTTCGCCACATCGGCCAGCTAAACAAAAGCTGCATATTCTTTACAAGACGTCGTAGTCAACTCCAGGTTTATATATTATACCAAGATGAAGAACACTATTTAATATAAATAAAGTACCCCATCATTCTGAGGTAGAAGAGGAAAGGTCATGATGTAAAAAAAAATATATATTTATAATTATTTAGCATTACTGTGTAGAAAAGTTAATTCACAATTAAATAGTTTTAAGTTTACGATTGCTCCCGCTCTCACATGTACAGTACAGTTAACCAATCAAGAACACAGGATAATAATATTAATAAATATAATTAACCTTAATTGAGATTCACTATATAAATTCGACTAACTGAGATCGTAAACAGCAGGCCGTAATTTTGCACCGCCCTGGTAATGTCTAAACATTAAAATATCAGAATAGCTAACCAAAACTGAAAAGTGTATTCACATCTATTACGTGACTATGAAACGAGGGGAGACTATCCCAATAATTCCCCAGTGAAAAAACTAGATTTGTGTGTCTTGGCATGTTAAACCAAGAAAGCAACACCAGTCGAAGTACTGAACAATTTTGTTTTGTTTGTTCGCATATCCTTTACAGGACATCGCTGTCAACATCAGCATCTTTAAGCTGATTGTTGATTTCTTTCCAAGATTACGCTCAGTAGCTTGCCATTGCACTGTACAATACAACAACAACCTACAATAACGTGGCTCAATAATTTACATGGTGTTTCTTAACCATTGATGACTTAACTACTTAAAAATATAAGAATATAAGCTAATACTAAAATGTTGCATGTTCTTTGCTGAATGTGCGATCAACCCCAAGCCCAGTTCAATATATTAGGCAAGTTTAGATTTGAGATGAATCACCAGTGCGGACCTAACATCAATAACATTAATGCTGTTGATTCAGTATGGATTGCAGACAATGAACACAATAATATACATACGTTTAAGGGATGCGATTGTTGCACACAGCGAACAACTAAGGTTATAGTTAAATTTAAGGAAACACAGATTATGGTTGTCACTAGGAAGAAAGACATACCACAATGGGAATGTTCTTAAAACAAGTGAAAAAGTAAAGCTGTCTCGGAACAGTCATCACATCTGATGGGAAGTGCCTTGTAGAGTTTAAAACTAGAATCACTATGTAAGATGGAAAACATACTGACCAATAATAGGATGTCAACTGCAATGAGGAAAAGAGTATTGAAGTGCTACATAGAAACTATACTTCTGTATGGATGTGAGACGTGGACAATGAACAGACAAGCTGGAAAATAAAAACAGATATTGGCAGTGGTGATGTGGTTTCTGAGGAAAATGCAAAGAATACAAAGAACAAACAGAAAAATAAATGAGCAAGTCCTACAAGAAACAAATAAATACCGTAAACTGATTAGAGAAATTAGACATAGACAAGATGTTATAAGAATAAATAAACTAAAGAACTTGATGACACCTGGCAAGATTGAGAGGAAAAGAACAAGGGGAAGGCAAAGAAATAAACCTCTGAATGGCTTGGTAACGTGGCATGGTTAAGACAAGAACACGGAGCTGGCCCACAACTCTGGTAATCGTGTGATATGGCGAAACACGACCTCCACGTTTATCGGCATGGCACATGATGAAGTTTAAGTTCCGTAGTTTGTCAGTCATTTCTGAACGAAAACTCAGTGTTGATGTCTAACTGACTGGTGTAGAGTTTGTCATTAAAAACTTCTGCACATCGGATGTAAAGAATACAAAACAAATCTTATCGACTTACTTATATTAGAGGCAGAATAAAGTAAACTCGCATAGTATCACCTACACGTGAACAGTCCAACAAGAAATACTTTTTCTGTGATTGCTCATCCTTCTAAATTATTTCAATAGTTACGTGTCGACAACTTGCCCAATTTTGGCATATCGCCTATTGTGAATTCTCTTCATAAGCACTAATTCAGAGAACAGTTCAGTGCGGACACAAAGAAAATCAGTGAGTGACAACAGCAAAGTCAAACATGGACAGTACATATACTATATGAGCCACCGCTAATGTGGTTTATAAATAAACAAACATGTATTGTTTGGCGCTCACAGAAGTAGAAGAGAGAAATAGAAAATCCAAGTCACCCCTAGCTGTGTTTCGAATGCGGGATTGCACATTGCCTTTAACCCCTTCACCACAGCGCCAGTTGTACATGGAGTTTCTCTAAACGGAGAACATTACAATGTGTGCTACCTTGGAAATCGATATATATTCACCATTGCTATTGTTTAATGTTTAATATATTTTCCTTCGCTCGCTTTGCACTCAAGCGTAGTTCATACACGTTCTACTACCTCTAGTAAGTTTCGCTATAATCACCATCATTCTTATAGTGTGTTTTTTTTTTGTTTGCCTCAATATAAAATTCAATATCTCAGTAACGGGCTGAGATAAAATGATGAGATTTAGTATATAACCTTATCATTATGTCCACCCAACAAAAAAATTTTTGTTCTGGAGATTTTACAGCAGATTTCAAAGTTAGCTTATATACGGTATATTAATTATGACTTAAAGATTACGTCCATGATTTTAACAGTTTTACAGCTTCCCCAAGATTCGACCCAAATTATTCAAAATTTTCACGTGACTTTCGTTTTCAAACAAACAGCGCGAAGATTCAGAGGCGTCTCCAAATGTGGGTTCTTTCATGAAACGTGATTATATAAATAAACTAGCTGACAAGGCCCGGTTTCTGGTGGAAATCAATCAATCAATCAATCTATCTGTCTGTCTGTCTGTCTGTCTGTCTGTCTGTCTGTCTGTCTGTCTGTCTGTCTGTCTGTCTGTCTGTCTGTCTGTCTGAATGTCTGAATGTCTGCCGGTCGGCTGACCCATCCACCGACCGACCGACCGACCCACCGACCTACCGATATCTATCTATCTATCTATCTATCTATCTATCTATCTATCTATCTATCTATCTATCTATCTATCTATCTATCTATCTATCTATCTATCTATCTAATCTATCTATCTGTCTGTCTGTCTGTCTGTCTGTCTGTCTGTCTGTCTGTCTGTCTGTCTGTCTGTCTGCCTGTCTGCCTGCCTGCCGGCCCACCCACCCACCGACCGATCGACCGACGTACCGATATCTATCTACCTATCTATCTATCTATCTATCTATCTATCTATCTATCTATCTATCTATCTATCTATCTATCTATCTATCTAATCTATCTAATCTATCTAATCTATCTGTCTGTCTGTCTGTCTGTCTATCTATCTATCTATCTATCTATCTATCTATCTATCTATCTATCTATCTATCTATCTATCTATCTATCTATCTATCTAATCTATCTGTCTGTCTGTCTGTCTATCTATATATCTATCTATCTATCTATCTATCTATCTATCTATCTATCTATCTATCTATCTATCTATCTATCTAATCTATCTAATCTATCTAATCTATCTGTCTGTCTGCCTGCCTGCCTGCCGGCCCACCCACCCACATACCGACCGACCGACAGATATCTATCTATCTATCTATCTATCTATCTATCTATCTATCTATCTATCTATCTATCTAATCTATCTGTCTGTCTGTCTGTCTATCTATCTATCTATCTATCTATCTATCTATCTATCTATCTATCTATCTATCTAATCTATCTGTCTGTCTGTCTATCTATATATCTATCTATCTATCTATCTATCTATCTATCTATCTATCTATCTATCTAATCTATCTAATCTATCTAATCTATCTGTCTGTCTGCCTGCCTGCCTGCCGGCCCACCCACCCACATACCGACCGACCGACAGATATCTATCTATCTATCTATCTATCTATCTATCTATCTATCTATCTATCTATCTATCTATCTATCTATCTATCTATCTATCTATCTATCTATCTATCTACCTACCTACCTACCTACCTACCTACCTACCTACCTACCTACCTATCTATCTATCTATCTATCTATCTAATCTATCTATCTATCTATCTATCTATCTATCTATCTATCTATCTATCTATCTATCTATCTATCTATCTATCTAATCTATCTATCTATCTATCTATCTATCTATCTATCTATCTATCTATCTATCTATCTATCTATCTAATCTATCTATCTATCTATCTATCTATCTATCTATCTATCTAATCTATCTATCTATCTATCTATCTATCTATCTATCTATCTATCTATCTATCTATCTATCTATCTATCTAATCTATCTATCTATCTATCTATCTATCTATCTATCTATCTATCTATCTAATCTATCTATCTATCTATCTATCTATCTATCTATCTATCTATCTATCTATCTATCTATCTATCTATCTATCTAATCTATCTATCTATCTATCTATCTATCTATCTATCTATCTAATCTATCTAATCTATCTGTCTGTCTGTCTGTCTGCCTGCCTACCCACCCACCCACTAACCGACCGACCTACCGATATCTATCTATCTATCTATCTATCTATCTATCTATCTATCTATCTATCTATCTATCTATCTATCTATCTATCTATCTGTCTGTCTGCCTGCTTGCCGACCCACCCACCCACCCACCGACCGACCGACCCACCGACCGACCGATCCACCCACTCAGCCAGCCAGCCAGCCATCCATCCACCCACCTATCTTTCTGCCTACCTACCTACCTACCTACCTACCTTTCTGTCTGTCCGGGCCGCGTCATTCATTTTATTCAGAGACTGCCGAGGGTCGTCGCTGGAGCTACGGAGTTCGTGCTTTGTGCGACGCTTTCCGCGCTGCGGAAAGAAACTGAGCCATATGGGATAAAAACCCGGTGCAATGCAGCCGATTCTGTCGACTGTAAGCTACTTCTTTGATTGCACCCACTCCCATACGAATCCAGATACGCCTTTGTTTGTCATCTGAATTTGCAGGTCCTCATTACCGTAAACATAACTTTTTTAACAAGAAATCACTAGTTGTTAAGCAAAACATCAAAGGAATTATGCCGCTTTTAATGATTTAAGTTGTTTTTGGACATATCAAAGACATATTCCTTGGGTGGGGGTAAATATAAGACGGCTGGAAAAATTTCATAACGATGCAACAGATAGTTTTCAAAATAATTGATCTTGAATGAAGGCATAAATTTCCGGACAGACTATAGGTGTCCACATCATTGCCCTTTCATATGCGTCCACTAAGGCCCACCTTTCACTGGCATCCATCCATGTATTGTACGAACATCCACCGGGGCACTCCTTCTTAGTTTTCCCTCTGGGACCACCATCACATCTCCATAGCTTCCAGTTTCCCGCCTTACTTTCCTGTCCCTCTTTTTCATGTACCACTCCCACCCATTTACCTGGGATATTCACTGAATCGTCACCATCCCCCATCCCGGTACCCATGACACTATAAACTCCTACGGCTGTCTATATAAGAATATCCAGGTGAAATTCTTGTTAGTATCACAATCTGGGATTCTGAGATAAGTAGCAAATTTTTTTTTTTTAAAATTTTAATTTTCTCTTCATTGTTCTCACTTTTTCATATTTGTATTCTTCTCACCCTGTTCTTATGTCTTAATTTAGTCCCCGGAGGGTCTTCTCCGTGATTATAATATATGTTGTCTTTGGTGTATATATTTGTTTGCTGATGACGATTAGTCGCCGCAATATCCTGTATTCTTCGTAATTCTGTTCTGTAAAGCTGCATTACTTTATACATTGTTTACTATCTCTAGTGCACATAACAAAATAGATAAAATAAATATCGCCATACGTGTGTAAGGTTATACAGGGTGTATTTTTAAAGACTGTGCAGTGTTTAAAAATATTGCCGGTCCAAGTTTTGTATTTACCTATTATGTTGCATGAACTTTACAGAGGGCGAATACAAAACTTGGATCGGCAATATTTTCAAACACTGTACAGTCATAAAAAATACACTCTATATTTATATGATTGGTAGCGACTGCTATAAACGACAAACACGATGTGCTGTAGACGTTTGGCCGGTGATTGGTGTGTATGTATATAAACGTTTACACACTTCAGGTTACTTACCCTATTGCCTTTCTCACCAGACAACCCTGGGATTCCTGGAAAACCTGGAAGACCCTGAAAAAAAAAAGAATTAATTTAAATGTAACAATTATGAATATTTACATATTATTGAAGGATTGTGTGTGCGTATGTGGTTTGTGTGTGTGTGTGTGTGTGTGTGTGTGTGTGTGTGTGTGTATGTGTGTGTCTGTGTGTGTGTGTGTGTGAGAGAGAGAGAGAGAGAGAGAGTGATATGAAGAGAGAATCATAATGTATCAAGAAGAGAGAAAATCAGTGATGAAGATATTAGGACTTAAGTGGGGGTTATAGCAACGCTAGATTTAATCAGAAACAGCAAGTTAAATGGTTTGGCCATATAACTTGCCAACTAACAGTATACCACAACAAGCAATGATGTACAGACCAAATGAAAGCAGAAGAAAAGGCCGGCATGGTAAGCGATGGACAGAGGAAATAACAGAGTGCATGGGAATCTCGATAGATGAAGCATATAAACGGGCACTCTCCTGCTGTATATGCTTCCCCTCGACACCACAAAGTACAAGATGAGCTGAGATGAGCTAAGACTATATTTAGCTCAGCTCTTACATAAGGACGATTCCCCCATACTCTCATCGTTAGGCTGTATCCAATACATGCTGACATTACAATAATTTGATAACTGCAGTTGGATGGTGTATTAAAGAAATTACATGCAGACTGACTAAATGTTGCATGTCTTTTGCAGGACGTTACGATAAACCTTAGGTAAATTTTCTAGCCAAATTTACGTTCAGTAGTTTCCCATTGCTTTTTGAACGAGAAGTTTAAGTCCAACTGATGAGTGTATGTCAAGCATTTGGAGTAGCCTAAGCAACACTTGAGAAGGGTAAGAATATTCTGTGCAATATGTATTTGTCAATCGAGGCGATGAAAGTGGTTCTACATAGTTATATGGAATAGCAGAAGAAGCAGAGAAGTGGTTTATAGAAGAAGGACGAGAGAGCCATGGGTGGGTGGAAGGAGTAATGAAGATATTTTGAAAGAAGTTAACCTTCAAAAAGAATTGTTTACTCTCAATATAAGACAGTCTGCACTCTTTTGGCATGTCGTGGTCAGGGACAAGCTGGTGTACATCGTGACAATGGGGAAGATGGAGAATGGAGAGGCCGAGGAGACCGAGTGATAGATTCTGGACAGTCTGATATGGTAGCATGCAGGAACAACGGTATAGGAAATGATTGGAAACACAAGAGACAAAGCTGAGGACAAACATGATACCCAACTCTACACGGTATGGACTTGCTAGACTGCATGTACTAACACAAGAAGAAGAAGAATAAGAAGAAGAAGAAGAAGAAGAAGAAGAAGAAGAAGAAGAACAAGAACAAGAAGAAGAACAAGAAGAAGAACAAGGACAAGAACAAGAAGAAGAGGAAGAACAAGAAGAAGAGGAAGAACAAGAAGAAGAAGAAACTACTAATACTTGAAGCATTAAGAAGAATTAGCTAAACCTGTCGAAACATTGCTACATTTGCTTATTTCACTGGGGCTGTAAAGGACAGCGTCTTTCCTTGCATGTATAATGTTACAGACTTATGCAAACAGCTGGCATTTTTCTACTTTATGTAAAATCAAAAGATAAAGACTATAATAATAACTCCCGACAACTGAGAAGACAGTTAATGATGATGATTAGGTTGAGGTGGGATTATCACAGAGATGCAACAAAGTACTTAATGCTTACCTTGTCACCTGGAGGTCCCATCAAACCACGCTCTCCATCTTTACCCGTTCGACCCTGAAAATATTTAAAAGCCAAAGATGTAAAACACGTATAACAGACATCTTCTCGTGTGTCGCAGGTCGTTTGCTGAAGTGGCTCATCACGGAGAGTCGAAAAATCTCTCAATCTCTGGCCAGTTCTCCTGCCTCGTGCACCCTCATGTCTAGGGTGTCTACGATGTCCTGTGTCCATCTTCATGCTGGTTGACCCCAGCCTCTTCTACCAGAAACCACGCCTTCCATCACTGTTCTCTCCAGGCCACTGTAACGTTTGATATGGCCAAAGTATTTCAGCTTCCGAGACATGATCGCACTATTTATGAAATGAATAGCAGAAGAAAAGGCTTTCTTCGATGTTCAGAGCGTGTAGAATCTCCGTATTTTTCTTTTATTTTTGATTCACGATATTCTAAGAACTTTACTGTAGCACTTGAGCTCAAAAGCCCCAACTTTATTCTGTAGTGATTAAGAAATTGTCACTCATATAGATATGTACCAGACATAGCATGCAATTATATTAATTACATTGTTGTTCATAACTTCGTATATTGTATTTGGCAAACAAAAAACGATTACTCAAATATGCCGAAACTTCACCCATTAGGTTTCTAAACCACAGTTGTGTAGATATAAAGACTTTAAAGTAAATCAGCTATTACCACGGGTACAGCAAATGCTCTACATTCCAACAGTACCAGTGACAATCTGTGTTACGTATTTCAACTAAAATACGATTCATCTACTCACTCCAAATGATATATAAATCTGTAGTATGACGAGATGCAGGGAAATATGTCAGGCAATACATCGTGCAGACCCTTGCTTGTAGCTTCTATGTTTACATTCAAACCTGTACCTGATGAATGTATGGGCATATTTTCTTATTCTGTACTAAGCAACTTGTTTTATGTGGTTGAGGGACGGGGACACTGACCAACTGCCGGGCGTATCCGCAGGTGAGGGTAATGCAACAATCTTCAGGTCTGGCATGTCAGCTGTGATATATGCCAGAATGTAAACACAGAAGCCTCAAACAACAAACAATATGTTGCACGATTTATTGCCTGGGATATTTAGCTGCATCTCGTCAGGTGCATACTGTAGAGTTATATACACATAGTTAAAAAGTATTTTTTCTAAAGTGGAGCATTTGTTATCCCCACGTTAATTTCAAATTTAACAAGAACTCTTTCTATTTGCATAAAACCGACTGATACGGCCTAATTGATAACGCCTACTATATGTGAGCAATCGTTTACTGCTCGCCGAGAACAGTATAAGCAACAATAACTAACAAACAATGATAAGGGAATACATCGTTTTGAATAGGCCACAATCTTCATAGACGAATAGGCAGTCGCTGACCAAACAGCGGTGGTTGTCCCGTTATGTTGGGATAGTAAGTGGCGCTATTGCCCACTCTGAAATACCCCATGTGTTTTATCACGGCCATAGTGTGCCAGCATGAGATCAACTCATGTGGAAAATATCAGCGTTATACAAACCCAGATATCAAATATGAAATTCAGCCTTGCATGAAATAAGTTATTATTCGAAACTTTTTCCGGCTGAGGATTTTTTCCCCTCATTGGATTCGGCTTACAGACGGACCCAACCTAAAATGGTTTAAGTTAGTTGCATGACTTTTACAGAACCAATAAACTCCAGCATTCTTTTCTTTTCTCTGATTTAAAAAAAAAAAATTTACTTGGCAAGTTTTTGTTCAATAGTTTGCCATTTGTTTAAGTACGATATCATTGTTAAAAATCAAAACAAGGCCGTCTGCGTCAAAATCGCCTTCAGCTGATTTCGATCCTTACATGCCGGATAGCGAATCGCGTTCCCGAACCCTTCGCCACAGACGCCGGCTTAAAATGGGGATCAGGGAATGTCCTGGGACATAAAGCTGACTGAGGTGGTACTGAGCATATCGCCCATGGGGTGCCCATGGGTTTACAATTATGGGGCTCACACACACACACACACACACACACACACACACACACACACACACACACACACACACACACACAACCAGTACGCCACATGGCAGGACCGGGGGAGCTCACTGCTGACTTACCCGCTTTCCCAGTGATCCCGGAAGTCCTGGCATTCCCATTGGTCCCATGGGTCCCTGGAAGAGAAATGTGACATGTTATGACATGGTCAATCTGAATGACAGGTGAATTAGATGAACATGATGGATAATACAATCAATGAATTAATGAGTGAGTGAATGCACGAGTGAGTGAGTGAATGAATGAATGAGTGAGTGAATGTGTAAGTGAATAAATGAATTAATGAGTGAGTGAATGCACGAGTGAGTGAATAAATGAGTGATTGAATGAGTGAGTGAATGAATGAGCTAGTGAATGAATGGGTGAGTAAATGCACGAGTAAGTGAAGGAATGAGTGAGTGAGAGAGTGAATGGGCGAAGAAATGAATAAATGGGTAAGTGAATGAGTGAGTGAATGCACAAATGAATGAATGAATGAATGAGGGAGTGAGTGAATGAGTGAGCGAGTGAGTGAATGAATGAATGAATGAATAAATAAATGAATGAATGAATGAATGAGGTGAGTACATGACTGGATGAATGAATGAGTGAGTGCATGCACAAGTGAATGAATGAGTTAATGAGGGAGTGAGTGAGTTAGCTAGTGAGTGAATGAGTAAATAAATGCGTGAATGAGTGAATGACTGAATGAATAAATTAATGATTGAGGTGAGTAAATGACTGGATGAATGAATGAGTAAAAGAATTAATGAGTGAGTGCGTGAATGAATGAGTGAGTGAATGAATGAATGAGTAAGTGCCTGAATATATGTCAGAGTGAATGAGTCAGTGAATGATTGAATAAATCAACCAATCAGTCGTGCACCATCTGCACAATGGAAGCTCGCGACACTAGTTCTTTAGAACTTTCTTTCTCTCTGTGCTCATGGAGCATATTCCTTTTCTCGGCCTGTCTAGTTTACTCCAGAGAAAAGGTAACACTAATACATATGGAACAAGACAAGCTGCAGAAGCTGCCGGATCATCAAAGCAATGTTCTAACTCTCCACGTGTGGGAGCTTTGATCATAGACCAGGTACCAACCAAGGCTTAGGGCTCGGTCAATCCTACCTGACATTTCATCATCATCATCATCATCATCATCATCATCATCATCATCATCATCATCATCATCATCATCATCATCATCATCATCATCATCAAGTTCCATGCCACTCGGTCTTTGGTGTTCTAGATCAACTCTGCTGCTGATATTCCTCCATGCCACCGACTCACTCCATCCAGCATCACGTCTCTTGGTCTGCCTCAGCCTCTCTTCCCCTCGATGTTTCCAGTCCTAACGATGTTCTCCAGTGCCTCTCTTCTTATCACATGACCAAAGAATTATGTTTGACTCATTCTTATTGTTGTATATAATCTTCGTTTTCGTCTCATAAAAAAAGAAACTAATGAAAGTAGAACATTATATGCAACTATAAGAAAGAGACAGACAGCTTTCTTTGGCCATGTGATGAGAAAAGAAGCATTGGAGAACATCGTGACAACTGGAAAGACCATTGGGGGTAGAAAGGGGGGGGGGGGGCAGATGCGAACCAAGAGAAATGATGCTGGATGGACTGAGACCTAGGCATGGAAGAATATCATCATTAGTAGAGTTGATCCAAAACACCAAAGACCAAGATTTGTTGAGCGACATGAACGCCTCCGCCAGCTGACAAGGCACAGGATGATACTTGTGATTGAAATTTCCACTAAAACTGTTAACACGGGGACATAACCAGAATTCTGCTGACACAGACACTCCGCCAAGACGTCTGGACTTGCAAATTCACAAACTTGGTCGTTAATTTAGAAAATAAACGAGCAAACATGTCAAAAACGAACATCTACCTGTTGTGATAATTATATCCTCACAGAAAAGACACCCCGGCAAAGAACCAGTTTATAACTTCCATTTTACATCTATTTTGGGTGAGAGTTTTTCTTTTTCGCGGACATTTATAATTTTATTGCGAAAATTTCACACATTTTTACCAATTAATTATCTGGCAAATGTCAAGTGAACGAAAATAAAGTCTCAGTTATTTGCTGTGATAAAATGAATGCATGCCAGTAGATATCATTTCTCTCAGAATTTTTTTCCCCGTTCGCTTGCTTTGGAATCGAGGGTAGTCCATACACGTGCTACTAATTCTAGTTCACTGGACCGAGTTTTGCATGTGGATTAGTTTCCCGATTTCCAGTGTCTCACGCCATCAGACAAACACACTCCAACTTCTGAGGTACTTGTGATTTACGTTCCCAAATCAGGACGATTAGTCTACTTTTTAGTTCAACCGACCAATTTAGAGGTTGAACACGCTACCTCGGTATCAGCACATGGGAATTTAAGAGCGAGAGCTTTAATCATTCGGCCATGCTGACCTCTTCCCTTAGAACTGAGATTATATGCATCATATTTGTGCTGATTAAGCTATACTCTCGGAAAGAAGCATGGACAGGGCTGGTATAATATATGCAGTGGGATTCGGTTGGCGGATACCGCGGAGACACCAACGCTAGGCAGATTACAAGAACTGGGAGTGAAGCCTGGCCAGGCACGCCAGTATCGCCCTTGAGGAGAGAGGACATGCCATAACCAACTCCTTATGGGAACAGTGAGCAGAAATACTTTAGGATGGCTGCAGCATCGGAGGACTGAGCTTGCATGGGAGTGCTCGGTGTGCAGTGACGTCGTTCGACATAGCATAACGTAACATAACATAACGTAACATAACATAACATAACATAACATGCTAATTTAAAAAAAAAATAATGTGCTCGTTATTTTATCGGCGAGTCCAATTCTCGGTCACATGGTTGACATTTTCCGCCACTTCGGACGGACAAGCACACCAGTCTGAAGCATTCATGTTCGCTGCAGTTAATTTGATTAAATGCCAAACGGACGCATAATCACACTGTAACTGGCCATCACCAGTATTGGGACTCTTCGCTGGCTGTTTAAGGTAAGGCCTGAACACGTATCTGAACGTCCCGAGTGCTGCGATGACGGTTCCTGGCTCAACCCACCTCAAACTGGCTACCCAGGTTTGTCACTTGTAGTACTTTCTGTTTGTGTTTTCTTTCTTCTGTCCCCTGTTTCAGAGCTCAATGATCTATCCGAGCACCTTGCTAAAAGATGCCCACTATGAAGTACAATGCTTGATACCAAGCACACAAACATGCACATACTCACATACATGCAAACACAGGCACTCACCCCCCCCCCCCCCCCCCCACACACACACACACACAATTCTCTCATTAAATAAATGATACTCGATGGAAGGAGATGGTGACATAAAGGGATATCATCAACAGAATTGATCAGAACACAAAGGAACGAGATCTTTGGAGAGACATGAACAGCTTAGCTAGCTGACAGGGCACATGATGATGATGATGAAAGGGGAGTAACTCCTTCAAGTGATTTGTGTGTGTATGTGTATATAATAGCCATTGCACGCTGTACTCACCATTTCACCTGTATTTCCTATATCACCTTTCTCACCTATAGGCCCAGGTGGTCCCTGTAAAAGAAGAATGTGAAGGCTAAACTACTGATCAGTTGTGTTCATTCTTACATGATAAACATAAGGATATAATTCTCTCTATTAAAGAAGCCAAGATTAAATACTTTGACATTCGACCGTTATCCATATAAATGGACGATTGTTCTATAAAGCTGATTAACATTATTATTGTTTGGGTGATTTTTACAGAATATGTTTATTTTACTATCTTTTTTGTTTGGTTTTTGCGCTCGCTCGTTTTGAACTAAAGTGTAGTCCATACATGTGCTACTACTTTCAGTGCACCAAACTTATTTTTACGTGTTGATTAGCTTTCCTTGGTACAAGTGTCCCTCGCCATCAGGCGAAATCCACTCCAACATAAGAGGTACTTGTAATTTGCGTCCTCAAGTCAAAGACAAGAAGTTAACATTTTGGTCCAACTGACCGGTGTAGGTGCTGAACCCGCTATCTCGGCATCAGCTCACCGGACGTTTACGAGCGAGCGCTTTTATCTATTTTACTATGTTGACATCCTAATGCAGTATAACAGAAAATGGAACAATTGTGGAGCAGGTTAAGAATTCAAATATTTGGACACATAGATAACCGCAGCTGGAAGAAGCATGAACGGTTGCATATAGTAAAATAGCTAAAGACAAATTAACAACCTACAAGATACAATATATTTTATGCAACATAGTCTTGTGAAATATCATCAGAAATACAGTTCTTAGTAGGTACATGGTGTATTTTTAATGAGTGTGCAGTGTTTGAAAATATTGCCGGCCCAAGTTTTGTATTTACCTCTTATGTTACATGAACTTTACAGACGGTGAATACAAAACTTGGACGTGCGATATTTTAAAACACTGCACAGTCATTAAAAATACACACTATATATAGAGACATTTCTGCTGAATAGAAGTTATTCATGGCCAGTTAAGAGATTAATGAGAAATTAATTGGGGAAGGTGAGATATAGTTCTATAGAATTCAAAACTGTCTGTTCCCTCTGTGAATTTAGACACAGAAGCCTCAAACAATATGTTGCACGATTTATTGCCCGGCATGTTCGCTATATCTCGTCAGGCGCATACTACAATGTTATTTATAACATGAAATGAATAGATGAATCATAACTACAAACTATAAGAAGAAGCAGAATAAGAATGACACTAATACTAGTAAATATAAACATTTTCACCAGCCCCTTGAATAATACAGAAATGAATTGCTACTTTGGCCTACTTACAACACGTCCTGGCAAGCCAGACATGCCCTGAGGACCTGCCACCCCTCTCATGGCCAACATGTGTTGATCCAACATCGACCGGAACTGTTCGGCGTGGTTGCTCTGCTTGTTGTCCCAGTTGAGCTGATTGTGAGGAAACAAGAACATCAGCTTTACAACTCTTATTGAATACATGGCTGTTTGTGTTTGAACAAGAACATCAGCTTTACAACTCTTATTGAATACATGGCTGTTTGTGAGGAAACAAGAACATCAGCTTTACAACTCTTATTGAATACATGGCTGTTTGTGTTTGAACAAGAACATCAGCTTTACAACTCTAATTGAATACAAAGCTGTTTGTGTTTGAACAAGAACATCAGCTTTACAACTCTAATTGAATACATGGCTGTTTGTGAGGAAACAGAATATCAGCTTTACAACTCTTATTGAATACATGGCTGTTTGTGTTTGAACAAGAACATCAGCTTTACAACTCTTATTGAATACATGGCTGTTTGTGTTTGAACAAGAACATCAGCTTTACAACTCTAATTGAATACATGGCTGTTTGTGAGGAAACAAGATATCAGCTTTACAACTCTTATTGAATACATGGCTGTTTGTTTTTAACAAGAACATCAGCTTTACAACTCTAATTGAATACATGGCTGTTTGTGAGGAAACAAGAATATCAGCTTTACAACTCTTATTGAATACAAGGTTGTTTGTGTTTGAACAAGAACATCAGCTTTACAACTCCAATTTAATACACGGCTGTTTGTGAGGAAACAAGAATATCAGCTTTACAACTCTGATTGAAAACAAGGTTGTTTGTGAGGAAACAAGAATGTCAGAGTTACAACACTTATTGAATACAAGTAATTGCAGTTTATACATGCATCATCATCATCATCATCATCATCATCATCATCATCATCATCATCATCATCATGATGATGCGCCATGTTGGTAAGCGTGGGCGGTCATGTTTCACTATCATCACACGATCACCAGAGTCGTGGATAAGCTCCATGTTCTTGTCTCGAGCATGCCTTGTGCCAAGCCATCCCTAATTTACTTCTCTGGATTTCTCTTGTTCTTTCCCCCTCAATCTTGCCAGCTGTCACCAAGTTCTCCAGTTTATTTCTTCTCATTACATACCCCACAAAAATATTGACCGTCTTCCTCAAATTTCTCGAATCAGGTTTACGGTTGTCGTTTGTTTCTGTAGGACTTGCACATTGGATTTTCTGTCTGTCCATGGTATTCTTTGCATTTCCCCCAGAAACCACATTTCTACTGCCATTAGATGTTTTTCAGCTTACTGTCGACGTTTCACTTCCATACATAAGTACAGGTTCTATTTTGCATTTCAACACTCTTCTTCTCACTGCAATTATCATCTGTTTACTGATCAGTATGTTTTCAATCTTGCGAAAGGCTACCTTTGCCATAGCGATTCCTGTTCTATATATTACAGTCATGCACAGATATAATATATACCAGGCAGGGCATTCACCTGCTGGTCCTGTGGTCGTATGCTACTTCCTTCCGTTGAGTTATTTACTCTTCCTGCCTCTCTGAGGGCGTTCAGGATGTCGGCCTGGTTCTTGATATGTGATTGGCCAACCATCCTATAATATGTTATCTTAATTGTTACTTGCGGTCACAGCATAATTACGGAAATCTGGCTTATGCAGCTCTCAGGTGGCCATTTCCACAAAGTATAGGGTGTACTTTTAATGATTGTTTCATGTTTGAAAATATTGCCGGTCAAAATTTTGTATTTACCTATTATATTGCGTGAACTTTACAGAAAGTAAATACAAAACTTGGACCGGCGATATTTTCGAACACTGCAGTCATTAAAAATACACCTTATATTTCTTGTTATTGTTGTTATTGTTGTTGTTGTTCCCCCTCTTCTTCTTCGTCTTCTTCATCGTCTACAACAGGTGATCTTTCCACTAGCATATGGGATGGAGGCATTCTGACAGAGGAAGACTGTGGTAACTGTAAGACAGATGCGTTCATCTTAGAATGACAGAGGTACGAGGAAGAGAAGAAGAAACAAGATAAAGAGGAGGTGCAGCAGCATCATCACCACCACCACCACCAACAGAAGAAAGAAAGAAAGAAAGAAAGAAAGAAAGAAAGAAAGACTCAACCATGACGAAGAAGAAGATGATGACGTGCAACAAGGTAAGATAAAGAAAATTATTTACGATTCCCTAACAGTTTGCATACATTCAAAGTCATGTAAAACTAGCAAATCTTCAATTAGAAATACAAATACAAGGATCGAAGTTTGAAAACTAAAAATCTCCCCAACAAATATCATTAAATAAATGAGCAGTAAATGAAATAAGCCAACAAACAAATACTTACAGGGAAAACAAAGACATGCCCAGGTGGACCGGGCACTCCGTTAGAACCAGGGATTCCATCTCTACCTCCTAAACCCTGAAACACAGACACAGCAAAAAATTGAAATTTAGTAAACAATAAAATATAGCAAACAACAAACTTGCAGATTATGACATTCATATCAAAGGGTGTATGCAATGGCAAATTTTGATAATTTCAGGAAGTGGACCATAATATCCCCGGATCTATTAACTGGAAATTATACTTTTAACATTTACATTACTTGTTTCTTTAAGAATGTTAGCTGTTGTGTTTGTGACTAGAAGCTGTGAATTTGTGTGAGAGATTGTGATTGGTGTTTGTCCATCAAGAATTATGACGACCATTCATCTCATCCAATGGGGTTGAAAGTATAAAGCCTTGAGTTCTATGATGGCTGGTAAGGCTTATTTTGGCTCGAAATGTTTTTTGACAATGTGGGCAAAGAATGCTGAACGTTCCCTGAGGAACGCTTTGCAGGTAAACGCCGTCTTGCCAGTTGAATCATCAATGATTTCTTCCGCGCCGTCTGCCGAATCCTGTCTTCACATGCTTGGTAGGCATACCCTAGTTTACCGATTGGGTTAACGTTGAATCGATTGTGATTATGAGGGTCATGTTGATATTTTCTATAGCTGCGTATTTACATGTTTTATATTTTTATTATAGATTGGGGTGAGTGAAGAGGGATGGCTAATTTGGATCATGACTCCAATCGTCTGTCTCTTGTAACATTTATTTTTGCTGTTGCTTTCATTCCGAAATATCAGTTATCATGAAACACTTCAAACCATTAAAATAGCAGCACATATGTAATTGTATGGCCAAATATTAACTGTATTTTTCACGGCGGACTTTTGTGTTGGCATTCTGACCGAGGCCCTTAAGAACGCATACCTGTGGGGGTTGTTGGTTTGTCGAGACTCCTGTCTATTCCACTTTTCACATGGGGCAGTGAGGAGAGTTTTGTATGATATTCACTTGCACAGGAACTAAGAATTATGGGGCGACCCTTTGCCGTGAAGTTGGAACTGCGGCTAACTAACTACATAACCAAGGACAGATACTCCCCCCTCTCCCTCCTTTCTTCCTAGTCTTCACTCACCTCCATTTTAATGCGTCTAACAAATCTGTAGTTAGTTTCACGTTTGTGTTAGACGCGTACGGATTTTTCTGGAATGAAGTTGGCTGTTCCCATATTTATATAGGTATAAATATTTACAAATAGTAATCATTTCGTTTGGGGGAAAAGGAAACGAAAAGCTAACTTACCAACAGAAGTTATTTCGCCTGTCAGATATGAAGGTACACAAATATGGCTTCAACCAAATGTACTCCACGAAAAACTGTGCTGTTATTAGAGTCGATCACATGGGAACATGGGCGACGTATCAGAATTTAACAAGGTATCAGCATTTGACAAGGTATCAGAATTTGACAACGTATCATAATTAGACAGATTTTAAAGCATTTGACAAGGTTTAAGAATTTGACAAGGTTTCAGAATTTAACATGGTATCAGAATTAGACAACGTATCATAATTTGACAAGGTATAATAATTCGACAAAGTATCAGAATTTGACAAGTTGCATTCCTTGGCCATGTCATGAGAAGGGACACGCTTCAATAGAAACACAACACTAGAAACAGTTGGAACGGAAGTGAGGCAAGGGAAGTCCTAGATTGAAGCTGCCGAAGATTGTCTTTGCTTTATGGTGAAACATCTGTATGCCTCACATGTGAGACTCGCCAATTGAGGAACGCCATGTCGGGCAAACATAGCGACCGACGCCTTAAAACCAAACTAAAGTGGAAACAAAATATAGGAAAGACCACAACGTCAACGAACATCGATTACAGATTACGTTAAACTCTTACCAGGTCACCTTTGAGTCCTGGGGGACCTGGAGGACCTCGTTGTCCTGGCGGACCTGGGGGACCCTGCCGAGTACAGATAATACACATGAAATAGTGTACAGATAATCCACATGCAATAGTGTACAGATTATACATATGAAATAGCGTACAGATAATCCACACGAAATAGTGTACAGATAATCCACACGAAATAGGGTGCAAATAATCCACATGAAATAGTATACATATACTCCACATGAAATAGCGTACAGATAATCCACATGAAATAGTGTACATACAATCCACACGAAATAGTGTACAGATAATCCACATGAAATAGAGTGCAAATAATCCACATGAAATAGTGTACATACAATCCACATGGAATAGAGTACAGATAATCAACATGAAATAGTATACATATACTCCACATGAAATAGCGTACAGATAATCCACAGGAAATAGTGTACATACAATCCACACGAAATAGTGTACAGATATCCACATGACAATAGTATACATATAATCCAATCTGCTCGTAGAAAAAACTAAAAAGTATAAACGGGCCAAGCAAGTAGGTTACCATTCAACAGTATACCACAACAAGCAATGACGTACAGACCAGATGGAAACAGAGGAAGAGGCCGACCACGTAAACGTTGGATGGAGGGAATAGCAGAGTCCATGGGAAATATCATATATGAAGTCCATAAATCGGGCGCTCTCACGATGTTTATACTTCACCTCGACACCGCAAGGTACAAGAGGAACATGATGAGATGAGATGAGATAATCCAAATGAAATAGAGTACAGATAATCCACATGAAATAGAGTACAGATAATCCACATGAAATAGAGTACAGATAATCCACACGAAATAGTGTACAGATAATCCACATGAAATAGAGTGCAAATAATCCACATGAATAGTATACATATACTCCACATGAAATAGCGTACAGATAATCCACATGAAATAGTGTAACTGATAATCCACATAAAATAGAGTACAGATAATCCACATGAAATAGTGTACTGATAATCCACATGAAATAGTGTACAAATAATCCACATGAAGTAGTGGAAATAGTTCCTACACATACGCGCACGCGCGTACACACACATACACGTACTGACACATTTCATAAGCAGTGACATTTCACACAAGACCAGTATTATTTGTTGTCATGTTTCCAACCGCTACAGCAAACATCATTTTTATCCTTCTTTCGGCCCGCCTTGTTTACTTCAAAGGAAAGATAACATCAATGCATCTGGAACAAGACAAGCTGCAGATGCTGCCGGATCAGTAAAGCAATGCTTTAACTGTCAGCCTGTGGGAGCTTCGATCTTAGACCAGTTGCCAACCAAGGCTTAGGGCCTTTCTGTCGTGCCATGGCATATAATCTTTATGTTGCAAATCCTCGTACTAAGGATAAGGCTTGCACTCTCCCAGTTGCGCTAAATATTATAAAACGTTAAATAAATACTACATAATGTTATATGCATATTATAGAACATTATAAAATATTACATAATGTTATATGTATATTATAGAACATTATATAAATATTATAGAAAGTTATATAAACATTATAGAACATTATATAAATATTACATAATGTTATATGCGTATTATAGAACATTATATAAATACGATAGAACGTTATATAAATATTATAAAATGCTTATGTGATATTAGAAAAAGAGGGTATTGTCAGTGCTGCCTTTTCCCACTATATGCCAGCTGATCCAGAACTAACTGTAGATCAGGGTAATGGGGATCATGGGACATGTCACCAGCAGAGATGAACTGCCTGGGAATAATGCTTGGTGTCATAAAGACAGACGCGACTGATAACTGGAGGCGAATTGGTACAATCCTGTCTGGCACCTGGCCGTCTTGACAGACGATAGTTTGTAAAATGGAGTTATACCTCTCCATAACACAAAGCCAGGGCTGAATTTAGAGACCATGTGTTGCCCATGCAGCATGATCCCTCTCTCGGCCTGCCTAGTTTACTCCAGAGGAAAGGTAACACTAATACATCTGGAACAAGACATGCTGCAAAAGATTCCGGATCAGTAAAGCAATGCTCTAACTGCCCGTCTATCTGAGGTTCCATCCTAGACCAGTTGCTGAACAAAGTTTACGGCCTGGGGTGTCGTGCCATGACATTTAGTCTTTAGGTTGAATTTTCTTACACTAGGGAGAGGTGGTCGTGCGCCTGTGGGACCAGGTGGAGAAGGTGGGGGAACAGGTTGAGAACCCGTATGTGGAAAGGATGAGATTGCGGGGGATTGGCAGGGGTTCTGGTAGAATCTCAAAACTAAGAGGGAAGACCAGGAGAATGTTCAATCTGATAGCGGTGAGAACGAATAGTAGTGTGACTCTTCGCTGGCTGTTGAACGAGGGGACAGAACATATATGAAAATTTCCTGTCTGCAGTGATGTCGGTTCTTAGCTCAACTCAACTCAACTCAACGCTGCCCGAAGTCGTTGGTGCAATGTGGGGTGTCGGTTTTGAGTACAATACTTCATTCATTCATTCACTAGCAGAACCTCGCTCCCATAACAACCTTCTGGAAAACTTGTCGGTCATAAGCAAGATGTCCCGCATCCGATACACCCATCTGGAGATCATCTGCAACATCCTGCAGCCATCTTCTATTTGGCATTCCTCTTCCTCTCTTCCCAAGCATATACCCCACGATTATTGTTTTCTCCAAACTTTTATGACGTTTCAAGTGACCAAAATATATCAATTTTCTTTGTTTTTTGTATGGTCTTTAGTAGCCAATCTTCTTCAATATTCATATCTTGTCATATGGATGTATTTGTTCTTTTCTGTATCCAAGATTTCTTTGAACCCTTCTATAACATTTATATTCAAAGGCATCCATGTGTTGTTCAGCTTGTTTAGTAAGTGTTCAGATGTCTTAGGCGTATGTAGCAATGGGAATAATGCATACTCTTAAAAATCTAATTTTTGTAGGTTTATCTGCTCATAGCCACACTTTATTTAGTTGGTTTAGTTTTTAAAGAGCAATAGATATTCTTCTTTTAATTTCTTTCATTGTGTCACCATTGTTGGTAATTAATGACCTAAGATATTCGAAATTTTCCACCGCCTCCAATTTTTCCTTATTAACAATTATTTCGTCCTGCATGTTAGTTTTATCTGTATGCATCATTTTTGTTTTTGTTAAGTTTAGATATAAGTTTTGTACAATACTAGTGTTAGGTAAAAAGATTAAGATAAATTTCATAGCAGACACTGCCATTGGGAAACCGCAGCAATGCAAAGTACAATATAACTTATCCTCTTGCTTTTGGTCCTTCTTGGTGTTTGTTTTCACCGTAGAATGTTCCGCTGCAAAGAAAATGGTAGTCTGTTTATGATTAATGTAGCTGATTCTTTGTGTTACCCAATACCGATGCAATACTCATATTTAAGGCGCTTGGGCATCTGGTAATACATCCATATGTTTTTTGTCGAGAAATCGGCACTGAGGGGGTGATGTTGTCTGTATCACATGGCTGCCTTCACTACCCACATTTCCTGGTCCCCATTTTAGGCTTGCTCGCCCTGGAAGTCTCCATGAATATTAAACGTACCAGTTCGCTCTGATGCGAATAGAACGCATGATCTCTGGCGCCGGAAGGCAAGCGTCTGGCGACTACTCTTCCGTGTCTACCCCTCGATGTTTCTAGATTGGATTAACAATTGAACAAACATAGACATGTCGTAAACAAAAGATACGTACAAATCTGTAGGTAACGTCACTCATCTCCACAGAACCGTATTCCACTGTAACACTTCTCTGAAATCAAATATCAAGAACATGTATCAGTTGTAGTGTTTTTGATCTTATCATATAATAGGTGGGGATCATGGTAGAGACCCGGGTTCGAAGCCTCGGTAAGATGAGGGATTATTTTTTTTCTGGGAAGTTGACAGATTTTAAATAATAGATTTACATTGTTACAATATAGCACATTTGGCGTGCTCCGTGGCCTAAAGGCTTGCGAACGCGATTCGTGAGCCGCTAACCACGCGTTCGAAACACAGCTGCAACCGATTTGGCAGCAGACCGTGTCGCGCAGGGGTTTAACGTGTTGGTTTGGGAGCCGGTCGTTCAGAAAGCAACGGCAAACTATTCAACGTAAACTTGCCAAGACATCAACAACAGCAGTAAAATGAGGGTGTTGACAGTGATGTCTTGTAAATAGGATATGAAAAAAAGCACATTTGCTGTAGTGTGTGTGTGCGTGTATGTATGTATGTGTGTGTGGTTGTGTGGATGTGTGTGTGTGTGTGTGTGTGTGTGTGTGTGTGTGTGTGTGTGTGTTAAGGTTGTATGTTTTTTGCAGAACGCTGCAAACCACCCCAACCCCAAGTGGATGCTCTAGGCAAGTTTAGCGTTCAGTATCTTGCCACCCAAGCCACTGCGCCACTGACTGGATCAATAACCAATATAAAAATATAGAATATGTCTATATCAGTGGTTTTCAACCTTTTTTTGGCCCATGCACCCCTTCACCATATGTTCAGAATGTCATTCACATCCCCCTTTCGTATTTCCTCCCTATAAATCCCTCCCCCCCCCCCCCCCAACTCCCGCTCCTATATAGTATATGTAAAAATGGAAGATAAATTTAATAACACATACTAGAACAAGTCTAGACGTCTACATAAAACATGATTTGCGGGTATACTTATCTTATAAAACGAACTTCAGAAGGGCGAAAAGTACAGTACCGTAAAGTATGGATGGAAAAAAGATATCAAGTAATTGGTTCTAGTATTAACGCGACCTTGCAATAATCTTATTTCTACATCTGGAAGCCCCAAAATTCGCCCCCCGACGGGCCTGGCCATATGTAGATAATGGCGTTGTCGTCATGCGTAGACAATGTTGTTCTCGGCATGTGTAGATAATAGTGTTCTCGGCATGTGTAGATAATGGTGTTCTCGGCATGTGTATATAATAGTGTTCTCGGCATGTGTAGATAATGGTGTTCTCGGCATGTGTAGATAATGGTGTTCTCGGCATGTGTAGATAATAGTGTTCTCGGCATGTGTAGATAATGGTGTTCTCGGCATGTGTATATAATAGTGTTCTCGGCATGTGTAGATAATGGTGTTCTCGGCATGTGTAGATAATAGTGTTCTCGGCATGTGTAGATAATGGTGTTCTCGGCATGTGTAGATAATAGTGTTCTCGGCATGTGTAGATAATAGTGTTCTCGGCATGTGTATATAATAGTGTTCTCGGCATGTGTAGATAATAGTGTTCTCGGCATGTGTAGATAATAGTGTTCTCGGCATGTGTAGATAATAGTGTTCTCGGCATGTGTAGATAATAGTGTTCTCGGCATGTGTAGATAATGGCGTTCTCGGCATGTGTAGATAATAGTGTTCTCGGCATGTGTAGATAATGGTGTTCTCGGCATGTGTAGATAATAGTGTTCTCGGCATGTGTAGATAATGGTGTTCTCGGCATGTGTATATAATAGTGTTCTCGGCATGTGTAGATAATGGTGTTCTCGGCATGTGTAGATAATGGTGTTCTCGGCATGTGTAGATAATGGTGTTCTCGGCATGTGTAGATAATAGTGTTCTCGGCATGTGTAGATAATAGTGTTCTCGGCATGTGTATATAATAGTGTTCTAGGCATGTGTAGATAATAGTGTTCTCGGCATGTGTAGATAATAGTGTTCTCGGCATGTGTAGATAATAGTGTTCTCGGCATGTGTAGATAATAGTGTTCTCGGCATGTGTAGATAATAGTGTTCTCGGCATGTGTAGATAATAGTGTTCTCGGCATGTGTAGATAATAGTGTTCTCGGCATGTGTAGATAATGGTGTTCTCGGCATGTGTAGATAATGGTGTTCTCGGCATGTGTAGATAATGTTGTTCTCGGCATGTGTAGATAATGGTGTTCTCGGCATGTGTAGATAATAGTGTTCTCGGCATGTGTAGATAATGTTCTCGGCATGTGTAGATAATGTTGTTCTTGACATGTGTAGATAATGTTGTTCTCGGCATGTGTAAATAATGTTGTTCTCGGCATGTGTAGATAATAGTGTTCTCGGCATGTGTAGATAATAATGTTGTTCTCGGCTTGTGTAGATAATAGTGTTCTCGGCATGTGTAGATAATATTCTTGGCATGTGTAGATTATAGTGTTCTCGGCATGTGTAGATAATGTTGTTCTTGACATGTGTAGATAATGTTGTTCTCGGCATGTGTAGATAATGTTGTTCTCGGCATGTGTAGATAATGTTGTTCTTGGCATGTGTAGATAATAGCGTTCTCAGCATGTGTAGACAATATTGTTCTCGGCATGTGTAGACAATGTTGTTCTCCGCATGTGTAGATAATGTTGTTCTCGGCATGTGTAGATAATGTTGTTCTTGGCATGTGTAGATAATGTTGTTCTCGGCATGTGTAGATAATGTTGTTCTCGGCATGTGTAGATAATGTTGTTCTCGGCATGTGTAGATAATGGTGTTCTCGGCATGTGTAGATAATAGTGTTCTCGGCATGTGTAGATAATGTTCTCGGCATGTGTAGATAATGTTGTTCTTGACATGTGTAGATAATGTTGTTCTCGGCATGTGTAAATAATGTTGTTCTCGGCATGTGTAGATAATAGTGTTCTCGGCATGTGTAGATAATAATGTTGTTCTCGGCTTGTGTAGATAATAGTGTTCTCGGCATGTGTAGATAATATTCTTGGCATGTGTAGATTATAGTGTTCTCGGCATGTGTAGATAATGTTGTTCTTGACATGTGTAGATAATGTTGTTCTCGGCATGTGTAGATAATGTTGTTCTCGGCATGTGTAGATAATGTTGTTCTTGGCATGTGTAGATAATAGCGTTCTCAGCATGTGTAGACAATATTGTTCTCGGCATGTGTAGACAATGTTGTTCTCCGCATGTGTAGATAATGTTGTTCTCGGCATGTGTAGATAATGTTGTTCTTGGCATGTGTAGATAATGTTGTTCTCCGCATGTGTAGATAATGTTGTTCTCGGCATGTGTAGATAATGTTGTTCTCGGCATGTGTAGATAATGTTGTTCTCGGCATGTGTAGATAATGTTGTTCTCGGCATGTGTAGATAATGTTGTTCTCGGCATGTGTAGATAATGTTGTTCTCGGCATGTGTAGATAATGTTGTTCTCGGCATGTGTAGATAATGTTGTTCTTGACATGTGTAGATAATGTTGTTCTCGGTATGTGTAGATAATGATGTTCTCCACACGTGTAGACAATGATATTCTCGGCATGTGGAGAAAAAACCTCAAAAACAGTTAAACAGTGAGACAGTTGTTCTCCTGTGTAGCGATTTCCGCCTCATAATTTAAGCACACCTCTCCACATGCTTCAAAGATTCCTCTACCGAACCACCAGAGTGCTGTATATACAACTTCACAGACTGCTTTGATAGTGGCTTTAATAGCAGCTCCAACTGTATATACATGTATCCAGTGTTCCGGATAGGAGACGCCGGCTTCTGTAGATGCACATTGACGTCCGGCCAACCGGCACCTGTGTTTATTACGTTTGTTATTCTGGTATGGTCATCAGCTGCTTGCTGACGAACATGTGGGGACAAATTGCTAACTGTTGCTGTGTATTTTCTACGCTCCTGGAATGGGTATCTGTCACTGATTTGACTAGCAAGCTGTAGCATAGATTTCCGTTTTATTACATTCGGTGTCAGTTTTCAATTATCTATGTGTTAAAAAAAGAAATGGTGTTGCGTATCCTTTACGGGACGTTGCAGTCAACACCAGCATTTTCAGCTGCTATTGATGTACTAGGCAAGTGTTACGTTCAGTAGTTTGCCATTGCTTTCTTAACGAGAGTGTGTATTAAACTGGCTGCGAAATACAAATGAGATCCATGCAAAACATGCCATCTATTGGTGGGTATAATGTAAACAAACTGCTTGTGGCATGGTTTTGGTCGCTGAAATTGAAACGCATTTACAAGAAATGATAGATATAATTGTAACAGAAAGCCAAGGTAAAGAACTTAGTCTGAATAACAGAAAAACAGAAGTAATGGTTATTGCAAAGAAAAACGGGCTACCCAGAGTGAACATTAAAGTGAATGGAAGCAACCTGAAAACAAGTTATGTCTACTCAAATTCAACATCGAAGCAAAAGGAAGCAACCAGAAACATGTCAATGTATTTGAGCATTAAGTTACTTTAATAACAGCAAATAGGAGATATGTTAAGGAAACTAAATCCAGAATATCTCAAGGGAAAGCAACATGTCACAAGATTACTACTATTCGCTGAGATTTATCTTTCCCATTCTAGGTGAGGGACAGAGTTCTGTCATCTGCTGCATAGGGTCCATTGCGGTGTAGGAAAAGGGGGAGGGGGGGGGGGGGGGTCTTGAACCTGAGGAATTAAGGCCGCCTGGTTAGCGCAGTCGCCACAAACTGTGCAGATTAAGGTGTTCTTGTTGCCCCCGAGAGCAAAAAATCCATATCTTACCGAAGATTTGAACCCAGTTCTCCTGAAGCAAAATTCGAAATTTTAGTCACTCGCCAGGCGTTCCTAAGAAAAGAATTCTTAAGAGCTATATAGGGCCAATCGTGACGTACTGAAGCTAATCATGGACACTTGGTAGACAAGTGAGGAATAATGCAGAAGCTGCAAAGATGTTCTTTTATAGAAGAATGAAGAGAAAGCCGTGGACAGAGAGAAGTAGGAATGGAGATATTATTGTCAGAAGTTAACTGACAAAGAGAGAAGTAGGAATGGAGATATTACTGTCAGAAGTTAACTGATAAAGAACTTCAGGAGACTGTACACATGTTGGAGCATATCTTGTGTAGAACTGAGCTGGAGTATATCGTCACAGCGGGACAGCTGGGGTGGAGGGAGGGTGGGGGGGGGGGGGGGGGGAGGGGGTGACAGGGGGAGACATGAGGAGACAGGGGGAGACCAGCAGAGACGATGCTGGACAGTCTGATATCATGGCATGGAGGGACATCAGTATCAGAAATGTTTGGCAGTACACGAGACAGAAGGTTGTAGACAGACATGATCACTAACGCCACACGGCATGGTCTATAAAGAAAGAAAGAAAGAAAGAAAGAAGAAGAAGAAGAAGAAGAAGAAGAAGAAGAAGAAGAAGAAGAAGAGAAGAAGAAGAAGAAGAATAAGAAGAAGAAGAAGAAGAAGAAGAAGAAGAAGAAGAAGAAGAAGAAGAAGAAGAAGAAGAAGAAGAAGAAGAAGAAGAAGAAGAAGAAGAAGCAGAAGAAGAAGATACTGACTACACCATATTCTTCTCCACGGGTATTCAATGGAACACTTATATTTCTAATGCCAAAAAATTCTGTATCTGCGTGAATTTCAGATGCTGCTATTGGTGTGGGTGTCATTGTTTCACTGACAGCATCCAGCACAAATTAGACCCTGCATCTTGTTCGTTCAGTACACATGCTAAAAAAGAGAGAATCTACATCATTACACCGAGTTTTATCCCATATGGCCTGTTCTCTTCCCGCACAGTGGGCTTCTCGCAAGTCTCACAAGTCTCCGAGAAAATCGCACTCATGAACAGAAAAACGGAGCCCGGAAATGAGCCCACGACTTTCGTAGCGCGAGGCGGGCGGCAAATCCACTCCGCCACAGAGATCTCAAACTCCCAAATGCTTTGTGATGAGACAGACAGGCGACACCTGTACGCAAAAGACAATCATATCACAAACACAAAACACTATAGAGCCACACGCCAAATACCTACCCCGCCCGATGCAGTAAAATTATACACTTCCACTTCTTGTGACTCCACACGGGGTTTTGACCCCGACGACGACGATGATGATGATGATGACGACGACGATGATGAAGACGAGGAGTATGATTGATGGGATATCATGTAAGGAAGAGCAACATCGCAGTCCGGGGTGTATCTCTCACAATGTTCATAAGCTGCCCCTGGATCGGGAATGAACATCATATCCTGGATATCTCCCTAGGATTAGACAAAAGATTGGTTAATTTGATTATATAGCAAGTTTAATAACGAAAACACAGACAAAAGATTGTACGATTTATTGCCTGGGATATTTCGTATCTCGTTAGGTGCATACTGCATAAATCACACAACATCATATAATGCAATGAGATAAATCACTCAAGCTGAAATATACAACACATATATTCACACAGTAATGTGAATTGTCTGCCACAGTAATTTTAAATATAATGTATTATTGTTTGTACAAATATGGCTTTTGTAAATGAATGGCAGTTGTCTCTACCAGCTTTAACATGCGGCGATTTTGTGTGGTAAACAACACTCGAAACGTATTGTTCCTACCAATCACTTGTCCGGTGTCCAAAATTTGCCGCCAATCGATGGCGTAGAGGTAGATTTGTGCTATGTAGTCTTTGCCGGGTTACATAAGTCTTAGTTTATTATCCTGTCGATTCACTTCTCACAGTCTCTACCAGCTTTAACATGCGGCGATTTTGTGTGGTAAACAACACTCGAAACGCATTGTTCCTACCAATCACTTGTCCGGTGTCCAAAATTTGCCGCCAATCGATGGCGTAGAGGTAGATTTGTGCTATGTAGTCTTTGCCGGGTTACATAAGTCTTAGTTTATTATCCTGTCGATTCACTTTACCCCACTTAAAAGACTGGTAGTTTATATAGTCACTTACTAGACTGGTACTTTTATTTAGTCAATTACAAGACTGGTCATATTATATAGTCACTTACTAGACTGGTAGTTTTATTTAGTCAATTACAAGACTGGTCATATTATATAGTCACTTACTAGACTGGTAGTTTATATAGTCATTTATTAGACTGGTAGTTTATATAGGAGAAAATTATTGCAGATAAGTCAAACACCGAGCGTGTGAGACGTAAGATGGTGCATGATGGTGGAAATGACCACGTGTTCACATGCACCCACTATGAACGAACATTTACAGCGCGAATTGGACTTATCAGTCACATTCGTTACCGCCATGGGTAAAAGTTATTATGCCTTTTTGAAGCACAAACTATATCGTTTGTCAAGACGGCAAGGTGCCAATGGAGTTTATATAGTCACTTATTAGACTGGTAGTTTATATAGTCAATTAAAAGACTGGTCGTTTATACAGACATTTACTAGACTGGTAGTTTATATAGCCACTTACTAGACTGGTATTTTATATAGCTACTTACAAGACTGGTATTTTTATAGCCACTTACTAGACTGGTAGTGTATAGAGCCACTTACTAGACTGGTAGTGTATAGAGCCACTTACTAGACTGGTAGTTTATATAGCCACTTACTAGACTGGTCGTTTATATAATCACTTACTAGACTGGTCGTTTATATAGCCACTTACTAGACTCGTCGTTTATATAGCCACTTACTAGACTGGTCGTTTATATAATCACTAGACTGGTAGTTTATATAGCCATTTAATAGATTGGTCGTTTATATAGTAACTTACTAGACTGGTCGTTTATATAGTAACTTACTAGACTGGTCGTTTATATAGTAACTTACTAGACTCGTCGTTTATATAGCCACTTACTAGACTGGTCGTTTATATAGTAACTTACTAGACTCGTCGTTTATATAGCCACTTACTAGACTGGTCGTTTATATAGTAATTTACTAGACTGGTCGTTTATATAGTAACTTACTAGACTGGTCGTTAAATAGTAACTTACTAGACTCATCGTTTATATAGCCACTTACTAGAATGGTAGTTTATATAGTCAATTACAAGACTGGTCGTTTATATAGTCACTTACTAGACTGGTAGTTTATATAGCCACTTACTAGAATGGTCGTTTATATAGCCATTTAATAGACTGGTCGTTTATATGGCCACTTATTAGACTGATAGCTTATAAAGGCACTTACTAAAATGGTAGTTTATATAATCAGTTACAAGACTGGTCGTGTATATAGCCACTTACTAGACTGGTCATTTATATAGCCACTTACTATACTGGTCGTTTATATAGCAATTTAATAGACTGGTCGTTTATATAGCCACTTACTAGACTGATAGTTTATATATCCACTTACTAAAATGGTCGTTTATATAGCCATTTAATAGATTGGTCGTTTATATAGCCATTTAATATACTAGTATTTATATAGCCACATACTAGACTGGTAAAGTAAGTAGCCAGCAAGTAACTAAACTTGTAGTGTAATTCAAACATATTGCACTTTACTTGGCTAGTAAAGCATGTAACCAGTAGGTTGCTAGTCTGGTAGTTTATTTAAAAACATAGCCACTTATTATACTGGTAAAGTAAGTAGCCAGTAACGTAGTGGGCTGTTAGTTGTATTAAAACATAGCCACTTATTATACTAACAAAGTAAGTAGCCATTAAGTTAGTAGACTGTAGTTTCATTAACACATAGCCACTTATTATACTAACAAAGTAAGTAGCCAGTAAGTTAGTAGACTGTAGTTTCATTAAAACATAGCCACTTATTATACTAACAAAGTAAGTAGCCAGTAAGTTAGTAGACTGTTAGTTTCATTAAAACATAGCCACTTATTATACTAACAAAGTAAGTAGCCATTAAGTTAGTAGACTGTAGTTTCGTTAAAACATAGCCACTTATTATGCTAGCAAAGTAAGTAGCGAGTAAGTTAGTAGACTGTTAGTTTCGTTAAAACATAGCCACTTATTATACTAACAAAGTAAGTAGCGAGTAAGTTAGTAGACTGTTAGTTTCATTAAAACATAGCCACTTATTATACTAACAAAGTAAGTAGCCATTAAGTTAGTAGACTGTTAGTTTCGTTAAAACATAGCCACTTATTATACTAGACAAAGTAAGTAGCCATTAAGTTAGTAGACTGTAGTTTCGTTAAAACATAGCCACTTATTATGCTAGCAAAGTAAGTAGCCAGTAAGTTAGTAGACTGTTAGTTTCATTAAAACATAGCCACTTATTATACTAACAAAGTAAGTAGCCATTAAGTTAGTAGACTGTTAGTTTCATTAAAACATAGCCACTTATTATACTAACAAAGTAAGTAGCCATTAAGTTAGTAGACTGTAGTTTCATTAAAACATAGCCACTTATTATACTAACAAAGTAAGTAGCCAGTAAGTTAGTAGACTGTTAGTTTAATTAAAACATAGCCACTTATTATACTAACAAAGTAAGTAGCCAGTAAGTTAGTAGACTGTTAGTTTCATTAAAACATAGCCACTTATTATACTAACAAAGTAAGTAGCCATTAAGTTAGTAGACTGTAGTTTCGTTAAAACATAGCCACTTATTATGCTAGCAAAGTAAGTAGCCAGTAAGTTAGTAGACTGTAGTTTCGTTAAAACATAGCCACTTATTATGCTAGCAAAGTAAGTAGCCAGTAAGTTAGTAGACTGTTAGTTTCGTTAAAACATAGCCACTTATTATACTAGCAAAGTAAGTAGCCAGTAAGTTAGTAGGCTGATAGTTTCATTAAGACATAGCCATTTACTAGACTAGCCAAGCAAGTAGCCAGTAAAAAAAAAGGACCCCAGTGCACGCCTTAAGGCGCAATGGGTGCGCCATCCACATTTTAATAGGCCAATCGAGACCAGGTGGCTGATGTAGTCAGTGTCACGCCGGTGGTATTTACTTCCCAAGACAATACTTAGTTCCCATTTTGTGCTGGGTGTACCTGGGAGATCAATTCAAAAAAATCTGAATCTGCCCAGATGCGAGATGAACTCATGGTTCCAGATCGGCAGACGAGTGTCTGGCCATTATGCTGGGGAGAGGCTCACAGGAAGGCAAAACAATAATAATATTTCCCTCTATTTCATCAGGGGAAAACATTACCACCCACGCTTGTCGGCATGGCACATGATTATGGTTCCATCGCCCTGCTACTGAGTTGAGTGCGTGGAGCCACTTTGTGAGGTGTGGTTTTCGTGTGGAGCTCTTTTACATCTGCCCGTGATTGTTTGTAGCGTGAATTGAGTGTAAAAACAAATGTCGGCCGGCCGATCGCTGAACTAACTGGTTTGCCTTATGGAGTAATGTGTAGCTGCTGGTTTTCTAGTGACTGCTGCTTCCATCGACGATGAACTGTATTTTTCGTGGCAGACTTTTGTGTTGGCATTCTGGCAGCGGCATTATGCATAGTCTACCTGTGCGAGCTGTTGGTTTGTCGAGACTCCTTTCTGTTCCACTTTTCACACGAGGCAGTGAGGAGCATTTTGTGTGATATTCACAGCAACAGGAACAGAGCATAATGGGGCTACCGGTTATCATTATGCTGAAACCGCGACTAACTGACTAACTCGTCATGTGAATATAAATTGAATTAGTTATTTCAAACACCTGCATTCAAATTAAAATTATACTTATTGATCGGTTCTAGTAGAAGCAAAGGAGCGAAGCAGAGATCAGGTGACACGCCAGACAATATAAACATATAAACACTATATACCACTGGAATTCCATCCTGTCGCCTCCAAATGTCACATTATAAGAAGAAATAAATTAGAGACCTTGGCAACAACTGGCAAGAGTGAGGGATAACAGAACAAGGGGAAGGCAGAGAAGTAAATATCAGGATGGCTTGGCCACATGGCATGGTCAAGACAAGAATACTGACCTGACCCACGATTCTGGTGATCTTGCGAGATGGCAAAACATGACCGCCCACGCTTACCGGCATGGCACAGATGATGATGCCTTCAACGCATTGCTAACAAGAAACCTTGCCAAGATGTCTTTATTTGCCAGATTTATCATCTTCCTGAAGCCAGAGTTACGAGATATGGACATAATTCGTAACCGGTGTAGCAAATATTGGTCTTTCATTTTTCTAATCTAAGCCACATGGCATCATGGAGATTTGTATGGAGACATAACCATATGCAAAGAGAGGAATTATACTCTAGAAAGGAAGTCACTGCGATCTTGTGGCTGGGAGAATTATAATGACAGCCGTGAATGTCAAGTATTATTTGATAATTATGGCATCCTGTAAATGGATATAAGAAATATGTACTGCCGGAATAATCGTTCTTCTGAGGTGGTTGAATATTAAGGAATTGCTACAACAGTATCGTTATATAACCGAGACAGACTTTCATCACTCATCTGATGGCTCATCATGCATGTTCTACTCATGGAGCCTTCCCTTCTTGACATTCTTTGTTACATTCTCCTTCAAAAATAGGACTGAATTGTAGAAACCACATGTTGCCCATGCAGCTTGATCCCTCTCTCGGCCTGCCTAGTTTACTTCAGATGAAAGGTGACAACAATACAACTGAAACAAGACAAGCTGCAGAAGCTGCTGAATCAGCAAAGCAATGTTCTGACTTTCTGCTTGTCTTAGCTGACATCCTAGACCATTTTTCTACCAACTCTTTGTGTCTGGTCTGTCCTGCCATGACATTTAGTCTGAAGGTTGCATTTCCTCGCACTAGAGAAAGACTTGTACCCTATCAATTGCGCCCGTCCGCCCGAAGCACTATGTGGGGTGTCGGGTTTGTAGAGCGCAGCCCAACATCGGTGTTAACAGACAGCAGATAGTACCATCTACTGTCATATCTGACTAAAACCTGACTTTCAATTGGAGACCTTACATGCTGGATTATTTGGGGTTATATATTAGTTATAAATCTCTAGACCAAAAAAAAAAAAAGTGTTTTCAACCTTTATTTGGCCCATGCACCACTTCACCATATGTTCACCCCCCTCCCCCCCTTTTTCGTATTTCTTTTCTATAAATTCCCCCACATCGACCCCCGCCCCTACATAGTATACGTAAAAATGGAAGCTAACTTTAATAATACTTACTTGAACAAGCTAGACGTCTACATAAAACGTGATTTGCTTATAAAGCGAATTTCAGAAGGGCAAGAAGTACAGAACCGTAAAGTATGGAGGGAAAAACAATATCAAGTAATTGGTTCTTGTATTAACACGATCTTGAAATAATCTTAATTTCTCTCTCTCTCTCTCTCTCTCTCTCTCTCTCTCTCTCTCTCTCTCTCTCTCTCTCTCTCATCTCTCTCTCTCTCTCTCTCTCTCTCTCTCTCCCCCCCCCCCCTCTCATGGAAACCGTAAAATTCTCCACCGGTTGAGAACCACTGCTCTAGACACTTGGTCATGTCAGAGTGGTCACAGCCACCATGGAGTAACCCAGATAGTTGAAGTAAATGAGGTTAAGGTCCTTTTACAGGCATGGAGCAGTATTCCATATATCGTGCTAGTCCCACATTGTAATACAGCAATCGGCTATTGATGGGTGATTTAGTCAATGTCGGTGGCTGCCTGTACATCCCACAATGTTTTACTGGTTCACAATTAGTCTTAGTTATTTAGTTAGTTAGTTAGTCGAGGTTCCAACTTCACGGCAACGGATCGTCCCCATTATGCTCCATTCCTGTGCCAGTGAATATTACACAAAATTCTCCCCACTGTCCAATGTGAAAACAGGAATACACAGGAATCTCGGCAATCGAACAGCCAGCACAGGTACACTGTGCATAATGCAGCCGCCAGAATGCCAACACGAAATTCATCCACGAAAACCACAGGTCATCGTCGATGGACTCGTCAGTCACCAGAAAGGCCTCATTGACCTGGGTTTTCTCACATTGCTAGGTCTTATACCACAGGGCGACCCGCCGAAAGCGTCGCACAAAGAACGAACTCCGCAGCTTCAGCGCCGACTCCCAGGAGTCTCATGAAAAATGCACTCGTGAACCAAAAAGGCAAATCAGTCATTCAGCAACAGCCGGTAGCCATTGTTCCGAACATGCAGGTCACTGCACAGGACAGATGTAAAAGCATTCCACGCGAATGTCACAGCTCACAGTGTCCCCCTCACTCAGTAACAGGGCGACGGAACCATGTACTAACAGTCCAACATGAGGAAAATGCGATTGCAAACCGCAGCCGCAAGCATAAACACGCCACAGACGTTGATAATTAGTCTGAGTCTATCTCGGAGGCTAGGTCAACTATAAAAACTATTGCCTCAAATACACTGATCTACATAGATAAATTTCTACTACAGATGACTTTCTACTACAGATAACTTTCTGCTACAGATAACTTTCTACTACAGATAACTTTCTATTACAGATAACTTTCTGCTACAGATAACATTCTACTACAGATAACTTTCTAGTGCAGATAATTTTTTACTGCAGATAAATTTCTATTACAGATGACTTTCTACTACAGATAACTTTCAGCTACAGATAACTTTCTACTGCAGATAACTTTCTATTACAGATAACTTTCTACTACAGATAAATTTCTACTACAGATAAATTTCTATTACAGATAACTTTCTACTACAGATAACTTTCTGCTACAGATAACTTTCTACTACAGATACCCTTCTACTAATGATAACTTTCTACTACAGATAACTTTCTACTACAGATAACTTTCTACTACAGATAACTTTCTACTACAGATAACTTTCTACTACAGATAACTTTCTACTACAGATAACTTTCTGATACAGATAACTTTCTACTACAGATAACTTTCTATTACAGATAACTTTCTGCTACAGATAACGTTCTACTACAGATCACTTTCTACTACAGATACCCTTCTACTAATGATAACTTTCTACTACAGATAACTTTCTACTACAGATAACTTTCTACTACAGATAACTTTCTACTACAGATAACTTTCTACTACAGATAACTTTCTAGTGCAGATAAGTTCCTAGTGTAGACAATTTTGTACTTCAGATAACTTTCTACTACATATAACTTTCTACTGCAAATAATTTTCTACTGCAGATAACTTTTCTTTTAAACATAACTTTCTTCTACAGATAACTTTCTGCTACAGATAACGTTCTATTACAGATAACTTTCTACTGCTGTTAATTTTCTACTGTAGATACATTTCTGTTACAGATAACTTTCTACTGCAGATAACTTTCTACTGCGTGACATTGTGCTACAGATAACTTTCTACCACATATATATTTCTACCACATATAACTTTCTACCACAGATAACTTTCTACCACAGACAACTTTCTCCGATAAATAACTTTCTACTGCAGTTAATTTTCTACTGTAGATACCTTTCTGTTACAAATAAATTTCTACTACATGACATTATACTACAGATAACTTTCTACTGCAGATAACTTTCTACCACAGATAACTTTCTACGATAAATAACTTTCTACTGTAGTTAACTTTCTACTATAGGTAACTTTCTACTATAGATAACTTTCTACTATAGATAACTTTCTACTATAGATAACTTTCTACTATAGATAACTTTCTACTACAGATAACTTTCTACTACATGACATTGTGCTACAGATAACTTTCTACTACAGATAACTTTCTACTACATGACATTGTGCTACAGATAACTTTCTACTACAGATAACTTTCTACTACAGATAACTTTCTACTACAGATAACTTTCTACTACAGATAACTTTTTACTCAAACAAAATGATGTCTGACTTCTCGAAGAAAGATATACTTACTGTGAACATGTGCGAATCATCTCCCAGATGAAATCCTATAAACACAATCCCTTCAGGGTCCAGCTCGGCTGGGATAGTTCTGTTGAGCGGGTAGGTGGCTTCTTGGATACAGTTGTGTATAACCGTGATTGACCGACCTTTGAAACTAACGGCGAATCGATGCCACCTGAAAACACACATTACAGTTTTATTATTAGAAGTGGCTTCACGCGGATCCAAGGACAGACGTGTCCAGTTTACAACAAGGCTACAGATAAGTCACTTTTATGTTTTCAATTTTATATAGTGTTTTTCACGTTACTGTGTCGGTGTGTGCGTGTTTGTTTTGTTTTCTGTGCTGACGAAGGCTTTAGCATTTTGTTGCTTGTCATTGTGATCTAGTAAAGCTCACAGCGTACTTCTCGGTTTTTGTTTTTTTGGTGATTCATAAATTATTATCACTAACGCGCTGTACACGATAACAATTACTTGCATGTCCTTTATAGGACCATCAAAATCAACACAAAGCTATCTGCTTTACGTTCGTCATCACCTGAATTCAAAACCTCCATTCCATATGTCGGGACATTTGAAACGTAGTTTTACTAACCCCTAAGCCACAGCGCCGGTATCATCATCATCCAGTGCCTTGTCGGTTGGCCTGGGCGATCATGCCTCTCCACAAATTGCAATTTCCGACGACATATAGACCAATTCGTATGTTGACTCCCTTCCATGCCATGACACAAGACTATCAAGAATCTTCTCATGCTGTCTTTCTCTATCTCCCTTTCCGCTATTCTTTCCGGTTGTCACGACAGGTTCCAGTTTTTGTCTTTTCAAAATGTGGCAAAAAAAAAAAAATAACGATGACTGCTTTTTTTCTGAAATTTGTGATGAGTTGTCTTTGCGACTTAGCTTCCCTCAAAATGTCCAGATTCCTCATTTTAGCTGTCCAGTTAATTTTGAATATTCTTCTATAAAATCAAACCCTCAAGGCTTCCAGAGATTTTGTCGCCTGTTTGCTAATTGTCCAGGATTCTATACAGCCCCGCAGCAGGAAACTGCTGTGGGTGTGCTAAAGTGTTAGGGTCATCACATGTGGGTATGTGAAGTGTTAGGGTCATCACATGTGGGTATGTGAAGTATTAGGGTCATCACATGTGGGTATGTGAAGCGTTAGGACTATCACATGTGGGTATGTGAAATGTAAGTGTCATCAAATGGGAGTATGTGAAGTGTTAGGACCATCACATGTGGGTATATGAAGTGTTAGGACCATCACGAGTGGGTATGTGAAGTGTTAGGACCATCACGTGTGGGTATGTAAAGTGTAAGTGTCATCAAATGGGGGTATGTGAAGTGTTAGGACCATCACATGGGTGTATACTTCACATGTGGGTATATGAAGTGTTAGGACCATCACATAATTGTCTCTTGGCCTAAGTACCCGGAGAAGTTGGTTGCCAGTCTTCCCCTCCCGTATCGGGCGAAGAGAGCTAATATCGAACGCTTGGCTGAACGCACTCATGCCATTGATAACATAACGTCGTAACCGTTACACCAAAGTGGCCGCTTGTCAACAGTGACGGAGTATCGAAAGTAGCCGTGAAAAATTGTCAAAAAGGAGAATCGGCTTCATTGCACCGGGTTCTATCTTGTATGGATCGATATTTTTCCGCAGGGCAGCCTATCGAAAGCGTCGCACTAAGCGCGAACTCCGTAGCTTCAGACACGACCCACAGAAGTCTCCAAGAAAATGGACAAAGGAAGCCGTGGTTGAGAGATTACTAAGTCCGCCGCAGGCTCATAAGACACATGGTTCGTATCCAAGAACCATTTGTATCTACTGGTATTACACATCCGCTTGATCTCTTGGGTAGTGAAATCGTGTACTAACCTTCTAGAATAAGGGGAAAAACAGTGTGCAAGTTGGTTACGTTAAACATCCCACGGCGCCTGGAAATCGCAAGAGGGTAGGCCATAAGACTGGTGCATGGTAAAATTGTTATAAAAGAAATCGTACCCACGGGTGACCTGGGATGGGATCTGCCTTGAAGGAAATCTGATGATACAAAGACATGCCGAAGTCGGACACTTGACCCCTGGGGTGCTTAACAGGTCAGGCGCGCCTCCCTCTAAAGTGGAATGAAGAAGTAAACGCTACGAAACTGTAGCCGACCTGTAAGATGGAAACCGTGGTCGCCTACTCTTACCGGCAATGCACATGATAATGATGATGAGATTTCTGAAACGTGTTACACGCAAGCTACTGAAATCATTATCCATATCTAGGCTCGGCGTGAAAGCAACAGACATTTGATACTGTTTGCAGGGCGTGTCTTAGTTTCGCGATCTAGTCTTAAAGGTAATATTAGCAGGACTTTCTCTGGAGTCGGTATGCAGAAATGTAAACATCGCAAACACCGGAAATGGCCATGCATTTGGTGATGATGTTGTGGAGCATCCAACGGAATGGTTTGAATTCTTGCAGAGTTGCATTTCTGCAGATGTTGACTGGCAGGTGGGGCCGGAAGTACGCGATCACGGGTAGGTTAATGATTCTGGGAAATAAACAGTCATAGGCACAGACGTTTCAACCAAAATAGTCTTCTTCTGTGGCAAAACAAAGAATGTTAAAAAAAAACTAGAGCATGTAAACGGGAACACATGCACAAGTTATAACTATAAGTATATAAATAATGAAAATGTATAAACAAACACGGATTAATTATAAGGAAATTAATGTGATGGTCTGATAATTAAAAGAGTTACAATGTCGTTGAGATTCAAGCAAGCAAAACCAATAACAATGGACACTTTAAAACAAATAACAAGAAATGTTCAGTAAGAATTGTAAAAATGCATCAACAAAAGTTCAAACAAAGAGAACATATACATGAAGCAAACATGGAATTATACACTTATTTAGATAATAATATAGAAAAGATGGAAAGGGGGAAACAACAATACAAAACGCAAGAGCAGCTTTCATACCACTGGAAAATTCGTCGGAGTCAAAGGACATTACAACTTATTCCAGCTTGGAATATTTACCTCTAGTGTTAAATCAGTAATACCAGAGAGGGGGGGGGGGGGGGGGGGGGGGGGCTGAATGGTCTCGAGGTATGGTGTCCGACTCGAGTGCTGGAGGTCTGGGTTCAAGCGCCGGTAAGACCGGGATCTTTTCACGTGGACTTCCAGTAACTAAATTCCCCCTGGTCTCTGGGTAGTGAGATCCGACGCCCGTGTGTATTGTTGCGCACGTAACAAATCTCTTGGCAGTTGGAAATTGAAAAAGAGTAGCCTAACGGCGCTGCCTACCGGCTTCCTGGCCTAGAGGTTAGCAACTTTTCTCCGTAATCTCGTATACTCTAGTAGGCAACGTGACGACGGTGAGAATCAGCAGTGGTTCGAATCGCGTCGGTAACTTACGGGGTATGTGAGCCGGCCGCTCAGAAAGCAATGGCAAACTACTGAGCGTAATCTTGCCAAATAATCAACAATCAGCTGAAAGATGCTGATGTTGACAGCGATGTTCTGTAAAGGATATGCAAAACAGTTAGTTTGCCATGCTTTCTGAAAGACCGGCTCACATACCTTTCAGTAAGAAACCAACTCGATTCGATCTCTCGCAGCTGTGTTTCGTACGTGGATATACGGGATTACGAACAGCGTCCTTAAACTCTGCGCCAGGGAGACCGGTAAAGCTGCCTTACTTCGAGTTATTTTATATTGTTGACATTTTCACACCTTTACCGCAGTTTTGTGTTCTTACTTTTATTCACTCGGGAAAGGACGAAGAAGAAAATCAACACAGCGAAGACTACCACCCTTAGAAGTCGTCGTGGCCGAATGATTAAGACCGCGGGCTCTTAAACTTCCGGTGCGCTGATGCGAGTTAATGGGTTCTCTCCCTACATCGGTCAATAAGACTTACATTTTGATTTCAAATTCTTCACTTGGGGAAGTAAATTACAAGTATCTCAGAAGTCGGGGTGGGTTTGCCTGATAGTGAGGGACTCTGGTAATTGGAAAGGCGAACCCACATGCAAAAATCAGTCCAATGCTCTAGCGGTAGTAGCAATGTATTGACTAAACTTGACTTCACAGCGAGCGAACGCACACAAAAACACACAGTAACTTAAATCATTCATTTTGGTCACTTGAAACGTCATGAAAGTTTGGAGAGAACAATAATAGAGGGGTATATGACTGGGAAGAGAGGAAGAGGAAGGCCAAAGAGAAGATGGCTGCAGGATGTGGCGGATGATCTCCAGATGGGTGTATCGGACGAGGGACATCTTGCTTATGATCGAGAGGTTTTCCGGAAGGTTGTTATGAGAGCGAGGTCCTGCAAAGGACATGCTACTGAATGAATGAATGAACTTAAAGCAACTATTAAAAACAATATTTTCCCGTAGTGAATTTGAATAACGAAGACACAAACAATAAATTGCATGATTTATGGAATAGGCATATTTCGCCGCATCTCGTCAGGTACATACTGCTGAAATCCCACACCAGAAAAAAGGGTGATTATATAAATCCTTCAAGCTGAGATATATACCACACATATTTACACCGTGATTTGAATTGCCTATCACGGTAATAAGCAGGAAAACAAAAACATGTTTCATGTCCTTATATCGTTTGTAAGACCTGGCGATCAACCTCCACATCAGGTTGATCTACTAGACAAGAAGTTTACCAAAACTTTATGAGAGGATATAAACTAGAGAACTTGGTGACATCTGGCAAAATTAAGGGGACAAGGACACGGGGAATGCAAAGAAGTAAACATGTGTGTGCTTGGCCAAATGGCACAACCGAGACAAAAACACAGAGCTGACCCACAACTCTGGTGATCGCGTGAGATAGCGAAACCCATGGCACATCATCATGATGAATTTGCCAAATGAAAAACGCAAGATTATCAGAGAAATGAGACGTAGACAGTCAGGATGTTTAGCGCACGTTATGAGAAGAAATAAACTGGATAACTTGGCGACAACTGGCAAGATTGAGGAGAAAAGGAACAACGGGAAGGCAGAGAAATAAATATCTAGATGGCTTGGCCAGTTAGCTAATCGAGACAAGAACACAAAGCTGATTCATGACTGTGGATCCTGTGAGTTGGCGAAATATGACCGCCCACGCGTATCGCCATGGCACAGGATGATGAGCTAGGCATTGCTTTATAAAAACAAGGAGAAAGGGGGACGTAATATGTGCAAGTTTATCAGCTCAAGGTAGGTAATCCGAACACGTTGATGTGTACCCAGCGGGCGGAATAACACACTGTTACCGTTTACCTGCCTTAGACTTCATCATCATGATGTGCCATGACGATAAGCGTGGGCGCACATGTTTCGCCATCTCACCCCATCTACCTAGACTTCGTTTTATTGTAAATGATCTCCTTTGTTGCCCACCGATACCTCGATGAGGTTCCTCAGTCTCTTCGTATGAATCACACTGGGAGATTTTTGGTGCACAAATTAGGAAGCGCCGGCCATGATCACAGTGCGTGTGTGTATATGATCCCAGTGTGTGCACATAATCCCAGTGTGTGTACATAATCACAGTGTGTGTACATAATCCCAGTGTGTGTGTACATAATCCCAGTGTGTGTACATGATCCCAGTTTATGTACCACAATCCCAGTGTGTGAACCGCATTGTGTGTACTTGATCCAAGAGTGTATATACCAGATCCCAGTATATACCAGATCCCAGTATGTATATACCAGATCCCAATGTATATACCAGATCCCAGTGTATATACCAGATCGCAATGTATATATATACCTGGGCCCAGTATGTACAGTATATATACACACACACACACACACACATATATATATAGATATATATATATATATATATATATATATATACACACACACACACATACACACACACACACACACACACACACACACCAGATCCTAGTATGTATATACCAGATCCCAGTATGTATATCAGATCCTAGTGTGTATATCAGTACCAGTGTGTATCTACCAGAATTAACAGTGCTTTAGATATTCTTGTTGCTCATGATGGTGATTGTGGTGATGATGTTGATAATGATGATGACAATGTTGATGATAGTTATAAAAAGTCACGAAATGAGGCCATTGTAAACTTATCTGCTTCATACAAAGTTCGCTTCAACCAAGCGGAGGCGCGAATAACTTCCTAATGAATACGTCTGACGTGCAATTCTGGGCGTTGTCGTGAAATACTATCTCGTTATAAGAATAGATTTGCTTTGAAATTACTGCAGGTGCACTAGCGAGGTTGGTAGCGAGCTGCGCTGGTAATGTCACCGAGGACTCGGGTTCCAAGGGCTCGTTGCTTGCCAAATTGAGGGAAAGATTATTCACCTTTTCCCCCTTGCTCTCAAGCCTGCAGGAAATGATCGCGATACCATTTGACAGGCTTATAGTTGGAAATTGCTTCGAGACACTTGGTTAATTTTGACGGAAGGCTCTGGACTAAGAGGGAACTGCGGTGCCTGAGGTTTGTGGCGAAGGTTGGTGGACAGTGTTTGATGCAGGAGAGCCTGGCATATGATACCACAACATCTAGTCTGAGAATGGAGGTGGAGGTAGACACAACGGCGTTCCCGCTGGCTGGAGGACAAACAGAATACTCATTTCATGATTGTAACGGACTCACAAAGTATGATTAATGCTTAGGGCCGAGTGCCAGACCTCATTAGAGAGCATGTGGTGGAGTTTTCCCTCAGGACATGCTGGTGGGGTGGGAAACTGGCAGGCGGACAGATTGGCTGGGTCTGCGCCACACGGTGGGGTATTGGTGAATTAATTACCCCTTAGCCACAAACACTGGCACAGATATAGTAGACATACCAGTAAGCGTGGGCAGTAATGTTTCGCCATCTCACTCCATCACCAGTGTCCTAGATCAGCTCAGTGTTCTTGTCTCGACCATACCACATAGCCAAGCCATCCAGGTATTTACTTCTCAGTCTTTCCCTCGTTCTCTTCCCCTCGATCTTGCCAGTTGTCACCAAGTTTTCCAATTTTTTTCTTCTCATAACGTGACCAAAACCTACCAGGACAGAAATGTTGCATGCCCTTTGCAGGACGTTGCAACCAACCCCAGGTTGAATTTCTGGACAATGTTATGTTAAGTAATTTATCATTGCTTTCTGAACGAGAAGTCAACATTTAAATTCAACTTAATGTCGGCGAGGGTCTTGAATCGTATATCTCACCATCAGCGCACAGAAAGTTTAACAGCAAGCGCTCTCCATTCGGCCACTTGACGTTTCCTGCCAAGACAATTCCTAGGCCATTATCTGGCACTAATTGTTATGGATAGATCCCCGTGGCGTATTGGTTGGGAACAACATAACCCTGTCTTTACTGTGGATTGAACCCTGAGCCACTGTCTTGGCAAGCAAGCGTCTAACCACTATGTCACATCGGCTCTGGAGACAGAGTTGGTCGAACCAAATCAAAAATAACCACAGGCGACAGAGTAGTCTTACAGTTAACACGGGCGGGGGGGGGGGGGGGGGGGGGGGGAGAGAAGAAGGGATGATCTCTGTAACGAAGTGGTTAAGCCTCGCATTCCGAAGGTTGTGGGTTCGAGTCCTAGCTCCGTCATTGGGTTCACGAGTGCAGTTTTCTCGGAGACTTCTCGGGGTCGTCGCTGCAGCTAGGGAGTTCGTGCTTTCTGCACTTTCGAAATCCCGCTCTGAGGAAAGAGACTGAGCCAAATTGAATAACACCCGGTGAAGAGAAGTCGAGCTTCTACCTTCTTTATAGATGAAACTTCCTTTCACCAGCTCATGGAGGTGGTAGACCCGCATGTTTGTATAGGCCAAATAATACTCAATGGGAAATGGCCCGGTATCATCTCATCTCATCTCATCTCATCTCATCTCCTCTCATTTTGTTCCTCTTTACCTTGCGGTGTCGGGGTGAAGCAAAAACAGCGGGAGAGTGCCCGTTTATGGACTTCATGTATCGATATTCCCATGGATTCTGTAATTCCCTCCGTCCATCGTTTACGTGGCCGGCCTCTTCTTCTGTTTCCATTTGGTCTGTACATCATTGCGTGTTGTGGTATACTGTTAGTTGGTAATCTAGTTATATGGCCAAACATTTTAACTTGCTGTTTTCTGATAAAATCTAGCACTGCTGTAACCCCCACTTTATTTCTCATTTCTTAATTTCTGATTTTCTCTTTTCTTGATACATAGTGAATTCTTCTTAGGAATCTCATTTCTGTTTCTGTAATTTACCTTGTCTCTTTTTCTGCCGTTGTCCAGGTTTGACAATAGGAGTACAAGACTTGGTAGGAGGATGTGCCCGGAATCACGCCTTTATTTCCCAAAACATTTCTTGGTACCAAGTTTAGACTTGGGTCAACCAGGGAGCCTTGGCCAATTTTAAAAAATCGAAATGGCCATGATGCATATCGAACCCAAGAACAATGATACTGGAGGCGAGCGTCGTGTCGCGACGCTACCTCGGTTCCCTAACCACCCAAAGATAATCCAAACGCAGGTGTGCCTAAACTATCCACCCACGTTAAGCAAAACCGACTTTAACCACCCACGACAAACTAAACCTGCACAGTTCAGCATAAATTATAGGGTTACTAGGTAAACATTCCACTGTCTACATCAGCAATTTCTGTTTGCCAGTTAAAACCGCCAAGCCTTCTTGTTTTTTGTTTTTTTTTAATTCTTCATTTGGCTTAATATAGAAGAGTATATATATTTTGTTTTGGCGAAGATTTGTTACTATATCTTATTTTCTCTAAATCATGTGTTATGCCGGTAGACGTGAGAGGTTATGTTTCGCAATCTCAAACGAGCACCTGAGACGTGCATGCTCTGTGTTCTTGTCTCGACCAAGCCACGTGGCCATATCATTTAGATATGTATCTCTCTGCATTAATTACCCTTGTTCTTTCCCCCTCATTCTTGCCAGTTGTCACCAAATTCTCGTTTATTTCTTCTCATTAACGCCCCAAAATCTTGACATTTTGGAGATAATGGCTACGGTCACCGACCAGTTTGGTCACTGCTAAGAAGGAAAGCAATGGAAAACTACTTTCTTAACAGATGCCTATAAAAATCTTGCTTCGTCAATTCGTAGAGAATCTGCATTACTGCTATAATTCAATTGGAAAACATGTTATTAATATATTAATGTTATCATTATTATGTTATTAATAACTGTCCGCTTCATCAAAATACAAAAGGCAGGGAAACTGTTGTAGAATTGAGCGTCTTTCTTGTGGGCCGTGCTGAGAGCGACTTGATTCGAGTCAAGAGTCGATCACAGCTATAGACATATTCCCATACGTAGCAAGCCGCCGCTGATCATGTTGCATGGAGGGAAAAAATTCAGAAATGGAATAAAGACAAAGGAGAAAATGATTATATATAGGTCACACACCGAGCGTGTGAGACGTCAGATAGTGCGTGATAGTGGAAATGACCATATGATTGCATGCTCCCATTGTGGACGAACATTTACAGCGCAAATCGGTTTGATCTGACACATTCGTTACCCTGATGGGTTGTAGTTATAATGTCATTTTTTAAGCACAATGTTAAAACACTATGTAAACTTTCAGTAGTTTGTCATTCACAGGGGGTAGAGAACGCACTAGCAATCCCTCATACCAAGTTCGAAATCATATTCAATCGATTTGGAAGCAGACTGTCTTGCATTGCGTTTAAACAATGGTATAAGCGTCGGTCATTCAGAAAGCAATGGCAAACTACTGAATGTAAACATGCCTAGCAAATGACAAACAGCCAAAAATACTGGGATTCATGCTGACGTCCTGTAATAGATCTCCAACCAACGTTTGTTTTAGTTTTCGATTGCTTTTTGAGCTAGAAGCAAACATGCAAGTCCAACTGACCAGTGAACGAGCTCTCTACGCGGCCATCAGAAGAGAAAGTTTAAGCTTACAAAGTCCTGTAATGTACATTCAAAAAAGTTAGTTATATATCCTTTCCAGGACCTCGCGGTCAAATCCAACATATTTTGGCTGTTCGTTATTTACTGGAAAGTTTACGTTCAGTAAATTGTTATTGATTTAAGAACGACCGGCACTCATATCATTTTATGAAAAAGCAACTAACGGAGGTCTGCTGCTAGTTTTCCCGCAGCTGTGTTTCGAACGCGGTATGCGGGATTACCAATTGCGGGTTTGCGGTATGCTGGATTACGAACGCGTACTCTATCCCTTGGAATGGCAAATTATGGAAAGTTAAATTTCTAGTAAATGACAAACAGCCATAACGAACCGGACGTGATTACAACGTCCTGTTATGGACATGCAATTTTTAGAGGCAATTTTATAATTGTCGTTAAAGTAAATGACCTTTTCTACACGCCCTGGGAAATACTGGGGATAAGATGATAACCCTTATTTTTATAGACTAATGTTTCAAGCGCAGTATGTGGGACTGAGAATTGCGTTCGTACCCCTTTGTCACAGCTCCATCAAAGGGCATCAAACCAACTATGTATACCCAATTTTGTCTCAAGTAGTGGAAAGAGCCCTTTGCTTTATACACCCGACAAAACAATCCTGAACTAGACGGGGCCTAGTAAGTTTTATGACAAACCCTTGTCTTTAACCCACCCCGACCTACCTATTTCCTTATTCATTCCTCCCACAACGTCAACAATATTATCTTCTTTGTTACACAACTGTGGGAAAATCCTTGCGCAGCAAAATCACTCTCTCGAAAGTCACACGCCATCAGCGAAATATCTCACAGCTCAGCACTTTCTGACCTGCGCAGGGAACCGCTGCGCGGCAGGCAAGCAAGCCCAACAGTGAGGCACACAACTTGACGGCCGAAAGAGAATGCCTAGCACTTGTGTGCGCTATGCGGACGCAGCCACAGGAAGTCTATCTATCCTCTGAGCGCTGTCTACCAGCCTGATGTAATCTTCGTGCGTTGCTGATGACTTTCAAATCTTACGTTCAGAAAGTAGATCTTGTATCCAGAAAGCAGAGAGTTTACAGTAAGGCGGGATGGTAACGTGTGGCTGCTTAGCACGGTGGTAAATTAGCGCCAAACCGCTTTCCTTGTGTACATTTAGTTATACTAGAATTATGATGACAGTGCAAAAGAAATAGGTGAAGACCTGAAAACTCATAGAGAATAGAAGTAGACATAGAAATGAACACTGTGTGAACAACGTGGGCAGAGCTGTATGGGTTAGCTAGAGATGGGGTTACTTGGAGTGTGTTGGTTGTGGACCTATGCACAAATGAAAGAAAGCAGGCAAAAGAAGAAGGATACAGACACAGTTTAGATGCAACAAACTCACATTTTGATAGGCATCTGCTGGGTTTACTCTATCAATGAAATGACAGGGTTTAAAATACAACAGGACCGACTTCGTTGCACCCGGTTTTATCCCAGATGGCTCATTCTCTTTCCGCGTGCAACCTGCCGATAGCGTTTCACGGAGCATTAACTCCGTACCTAGAGCGGCGACCCCCAGGAGTCTCTAAGAAAATTTCATGCGTGAACCGATAGGTGTAGCCCGGAATGGAACCCACGACCTTCTAACCGCGAGGTATGCAGCTTAACCTGTTCGCAACAGATACTCCACGCTGTATCAGTGAAAGTTGGTCTAGGATTTGACAGAGTAAAGACACCATGTATGTATACACTTCCGGTGCGCTGATGGCGATGTAGCGGGTTCAACCCCTACACCGGTCTGTTAAACTTCAATGTTAACTTCTCTTTGAGAAAGCAATTACAAACTAAGTTAAAAAATAGTTACTTATCCTTTACAGGACGACGCAGTCAACCCCAGAAACTTTTGGCTGTTTGTGATCTCTTGGCAAGTTTACGTTCAGTTGTTTGCCATTGCTTTCTGAACGACCGGCACCCATACCATTTTATATTTAAAAAAAAAAACCATTGCAAGGCGGTCTGCTGCCAAATCGCATGCAGCTGTGTTTCGTACGCGGTATACGGGATAACGAACTGCGTCCGTAACACCCTTCGCCACGGAGACTGCATAACGGCAAGCTACTGAACATAACATTGCGAAGTAAGTCAACCTGCAGTAGGAATTAATGGCAACGCCTTGCCAACGACATGCGAGATTAAAAAGGGATATCAAATAAAATCATATCTTCACCCTTCCACATGGTTCAGGAGCCGCGGTGACACAGTGGCTAGTACACCAGCCTGTCAACACAGTGGTCTTGTGTTCGAATCCGTATAGAGGCAGACCTTTACAAATCACCCTGGACTTCTAAACCGACACGGCCTAAAATGGTAATTGGAATGTCCCTGGGAGCACATTATCCGTCGGTTGCCGATTGGTGTTTAGACATGTAGAGAAGCACCATATGACTAATATCAATCAAAGTGTGTAAGGCTGGTCCTGATTTAAAAACAAAATTTTTATATCTTTTACACATTACGCTTCAAGGTCCTGTTTAAAAAAAAATTTTTTTTAATATCATTTACACATTGAGCCCATTAGGGATACACAAAGTGGAGAGTGGAAAAGAAGAAGCAACAAAGACATTTATGATCTGTTTAAGTCCCCGCTAATCACTGGTATCATGAAGGCTAATAGACTGCAATGGCTGGGGCATATAAAAAGAATCTAAGATAATAGGGAAATAAAACACGCTTACACTCAGGAAATAAATGACCGTAGACCCCGAGGTAGACCAAGAAGACGGTGGAGAGATAATATATATACAGACCTACAAGCACTTGGAATCAACGACTGGCAAGAGAAGGCCCACCAGAGAGACGAATGGGAACGGCTTGTATCTGCAGCAAAGAACCTCAATGGCTCGGAATGCTGAAGAAGAAGAAGATCATTTACACATTGCGCTTCACGGCGGGTAAAGGGGACTTTACTTTACTTTACTTTACTTTACTTTACTTTACTTTACTTTACTTTACTTTACTTTACTAGATAGATTTTACTGGACAGACAGGCAGACAGACAGACAGACATTTATTTTTGTTTTTTGTTTCATATCCTTTATAGGACATCGCAGTCAACATCAGCATTTCTGCCGTTGTGATCTCTTGGCAAGTTTACGTTCAGTAGTTTGCCATTGCTTTCTGAACGACCGGCACCGATACCAACGCAAAACCAGAGCAACGCGGTCTGCTGCCAAATCGCTCGCAGCTGTGTTTCGAACGGGGGTATATGGGATTACGAACCGCGTCCCTTATCTCTTCGCCATGGAGTCCGGCAAATAGATAGATAGTTAAATTACAATAATCTGCGTCCAAAGGCTTGCGAGCGCGGTTCTTCAGCCGGGTACCAGGCGTTCGAAACGCAGCCGCGACCGATTTGTGCAGCAGACCGTGTCGCGTTGTGTTATAACGTGTTGGTATGGGAGCCGGTCGTTCAGAAAGCAATGGCAAACTACTGAACGTAAAATTTGCCTAGTACATCAACAGCAGCTGAAAAATGCCAGTGTTGACTGCAACGGCCTGCAATGGATATGCAACCCCAAAAAAAAAATCTGCGTATCCACTGACTCATAAAAAACACAGTTCTTATTCTCTATGTGGATTTAGACCAGGTAAATAAGTATAAGACATTCCCGGAATTCTTTGCTGTTCGGGAAAAGGGAGGGGTTTAAATAAACCACATATGTCTGGAAGTTTCCATCCAGGCTATCGCCTCTTTTCTAATCAGCAGTAAACCTGTTTAATATTATTTTTATTTTTATTTTTATCTACGGTTCGTTCACTTTGAACTCAAGAGTAATTCATACACATGCTTCTACTTCTAGTGTACTGGACTGATGTGTGCGTGTAGATTAGCTTTCTCTGTTACCAGTGCCCCTCGTCATCAGGCGAATCCACTCTGACTTCCGAGGTACTTGTAATGTACGTCCCCAAACCAAGAACGAGAAGTGTGGTAGCTACTAGTGAGCAATTTATAGAACAGAAGAAGCTAAATTAACAAGTTGGATGCAGCAGGATAAAGTAAGAAATGTATAGAACAGAAATGAAAGTAACGATTTGGATGCAGTAGGGTAAAGTAAGTAATGCATAGAACAAAAGCAGATAAAGTAATAATTTGTCTAGAGTAGGGTAACGTTTTACCAAAAATGTATATGCAGAAGGAGACAAAGGAGCAATTTGGATACAGTGGGATAAATTACATGGAAGCTGCGGAGATGTGGTTTTATACCGGGTGTTTGTAAAGTCTCACTACACTTTGTATGTAGAACAAATTTGAAAAATGAAGTACATGATGTCATCAAAGCATGTACTCTACGCAATATTCAGCAAATGGCAGTCGTCTGATGGAGGAATATTTTTCACACTAAACAGAATGGTGTTATGACCGGAAGAAATAACAACAGATACGTCGCAGAAGGTATTTAACCATATGAAGAGATGTATTCAGTCTTGTCTTGAAGCCCGCGGTGGACATTTCCAACACCTGTTATAAGGAATACTTCATTGGTACTTTCCAGCTTCCCCAAAACAACGTTAGACCATAACAGTAACTATTGTAACTAATTTAATGAGCTTGTTAGCGCATTGTTTGACGACTTCATGTACTTCATGTTTCAAATTTGTTCTACATACAAATTGTAGTGAGACTTTACAAACACCCGGTAGAAGATGAGAACATCATAGGGGATAGTAAGAGCAATGCAGGTATCTTGAAAGAAGTTAACTCACAATGATAATTGGTAGCTTGCATCAGAAAAAGACAGTCCACTTTCTTTAAGTATGTGATAAGGACATGGGCAAGTTGGAGGGGAGAAGAAGCAGGGGAAGACCAAGAGAGAAGAAGTTGGACAGTTGACATTATGGCATGGAGTAACGTCGGTTTCATTAATGACTGGCTGAACATGAGGCAGAACGCTGTGGACAGACATGATCACCAACGCCACACGCTATTGGTTGATAAATGCTGATATCCCATTATCAGTATCTCTGTCAGCTTGGAGCGACTGCCGACGCCAGTTCTCTGCTGGTTGTCTGTTCTTGTTTGATGACGCTCCTGTCTAGCTTCATCCCGTTTGGCTTGATGAACTTGCAGTCTCGTCAAAGTTGCAGACTCACACCCATCCCTTGTGTCATGTACTCATCATGACTCGCTGAGGGAGTTCAGGATATCAACCTTGTTCATTTCTCGTCAGCTCCGGAAAAAAGTATGGTCCACATCGTTAACCGAACCAGATCAACCCTAACTCAGAAGCTACTCCGTCATTAGACGATTTCGCGCTCTCTCCTTTTCACTATCTCCTTCCCTCCCCTGAATAATTTCAAATGCACCACCTTTTCAGTCATTCCATTGCCATATTGGAGGCGGTGCCTCTCAGTTTGGGAACCACCCGTCTGCACTAATATTCAGCTTTATCAAGGCACACGTGCCGGAGTAGAGCTGATGCCGCAAAGACAACAGCAAGGAATCTGGGAGGCAGACATGCCACAGATTTCTGGCTGCCTGGGTGAAGGTGACCCAGCAGATTTGTAAAGCGCTCATGCTTCTAGAATGTGACGTGTCCTTGATAGGGCTGTTTGAGCAGTGCCAAGATGAATCTCAGGGGAGGAATTGGGAGATACGAGACGCAAGCATAGAGATGCAAGCACAGAGACGCAAGCACAGAAATGCAAGCACAGAGACGCAAACACAAAGACGTAAGAATAGAGACGTAACTGACAGGCACGTCCTTTGAAGCATCCAGGCAGATCTTTTAAAAACCGACCTGGGCTTCAGGATTGACCCAGTCTAAAATGGGTGCCATGTCGTTTTCTGGAAATAAAAGGAGTTTGGCGGGATAATGATCACAACACGCACAGAAGATTCTCTAAGAATCTTTAAGAAGATACCCTAAGACTGCCCACAATACGACATATTTAGAAGAAAACTTTCTGGACTAGAGAAATAACAATGAAACTCTATGGATCACGGAGTGAACTTAAAATATGCATACAAGAGACAACATTGTTGATATAGACAAATTTCAAGCGAACGAAAGAAGAAAAACATATTGGAAGTCCTTTGCAGAACGTTGTGGTTTACCCCGGGTTGTATTTTACGCTCAGTAAATTCTTCACCAAATTACGTGGTCAGCATGGCCGAATGGAAACGAGCGTTCGTTCTTATACATTCGGCGCGTAGATGAAGGGGTAGCGGGTTCAACCCCTACACCGGTCAGTTGGACTAAAATGTTGACTTCGTCCTTGACTTGTGGACGCAAATTACAAGTACCTCTGAAGTCCGAGTTGGTTCGCCTGATGGCGAGGGACAGTGGTTATAGGGAAAGCTAATCCACACTCAGAAATCAGCCCAGTGCTACTAGAAGTGGTAGCATATGTGTTAACTACAATTGGGGTTAAAGCGAGCGAAGGCAGAAAAAAGTGCAAATTAATGATGGTGTAGGGTGTCATAGGTGTCTTCCCACAGGAAGAGGTTCTGACATGCGAACCACAAATTGAAGAACCTACATTTGAATAAATCCTATATGTAATCACACGACTTAAAAACAATAAGGTAACTGGGACTGATGGAATTGCTGCTGAATTTATAAAGGCGGGTGGCCATGCATTAGATCTAAAGCTATACGAACTAATAATAAAAATCTGGAGGACAGAAGAATTACCCCATGACTGGAAAGAGTCATTATTGATACCTATCTTTAAGAAAGGAGACAAGTTCCAATGTGGAAATTATAGAAGAATATCACTACTGTCCACAAGCTATAAGATACTATCCGCAGTATTACTAAATAGACTAAAACCATATTCAGAAGACATATTAGGTGACTACCAGGCGGGTTTTAGACAAAACAGATCAACAATACATCAGATATTTATCTTACTACAAATAGCCGAGAAAAATTGGGAATATAAAAGAGATCTCCATAACATTTTTGTGGATTTTAAAAAGGCTTATGATAGTCTGTTGTGATAATTGGTGTGTCCAGTGTGTGCCGCGTGGTTACACACCCGCTTCACACGCGTGATCCGGGACTGTTTCCGGATCCGGTCAGGGATATGCATTACTGACGAGCTCAAATGAGGGCGAAACTAGAGTATAGTGCTTCCATATTGACGTGGATAGGCCTTAGGTTCATACCAGAATGCGATCGGCGTTGCCAGGGGTGGGTTGTGCTCAATATTTAAATTTCAAATCCCGAAACAACCACATAATCGCTTATGATAGTGTCCATAGGAATAGTCTATGGAATGCTATGCAGGAATTTGGAATACCAAGGAAGTTAATCAACATGACCAGACTATGTATGGAAGATACTTATAATATAGTACCATATAAAGGCAGGAAATCAGACCCCTTCCAAATAACATCTGGCTTGAAACAGGGTGATGCACTATTGCCGCTACTCTTCAATCTGGCTCTAGAGAAAGTTGTAAGGAAAGTAAAGGAGGAATGTGATATTGGAGGAACATCCAAGCTGCTTGGTTATGCAGATGATATAGATATTATAGGGCAAAGTGTACAAAAGACATTGGAACTATTGACTCACTTAAAGGAAAAAGCCCAACCAAGATAAGACAGAATATATGGTAATTTCAAGAGACGGAATGGCTAAAAACTCTGGCCACATACAAATAGATAATATGACCATTAAAAGAACGGAAACATACAAATACCTGGGTACAATCTTCAACTGCTCCAACATCATAAGGGAAGAAATACAAACTAGAATCAAATCTGGAAATAAGATATACTATGCACTACAACATCTACTAAAATCAAAGGCGCTATCTCGTAACACCAAAATCGCAATATACAAAACACTGATCAGACCAGTTGTGCTGTATGGCTCTGAAACCTGGAGTACAACGAAATGAAACGAAGCCTTGTTACAAACCTTTGAGAACAAAATTTTAAGACGCATCTTTGGACCCATTAGGGATACAAAAAGTGGAGAATGGAAAAGTAGAAGTAACAAAGACATTTATGATCTGTTTAAGTCCCCGCTAATCACTGGTATCATGAAGGCTAATAGACTACAATGGCTGGGGCATATAGAAAGAATGGAAGATAATAGGGAAACAAAACTCGCTTACACTCAGGAAATAAATGACCGTAGACCAAGAAGACGGTGGAGAGATAATACATGTACAGACCTACAAGCACTTGGAATCAACGACTGGCAAGAGAAGGTCCACCAGAGAGACGAATGGAGATGGATTGTATCTGCAGCAAAGAACCTCAATGGCTCGGAACGCTGAAGAAGAAGAAGAAGTAGGGTGTCATAGACAGGTGTAGGGTATCATAGACAGGTGTAGGGTGGCATAGACAGGTGTAGGGTGTCATAGAGAAATGTAGGGTGTCATAGACAGGTGTAGGGTTGCATAGACAGGTGTAGGGTGTCATAGACAGGTGTATAGTGGCATAGACAGGTGTAAGGTGGCATAGAAAGGTGTAGGATGGCATAGACAAGTGTAGAGTGGCATAGACAGGTGTAGGGTGGCATAGACAGGTATAGGGTTGCATAGGCAGGTGTAGGATGGCATAGACAGGTATAGGGTGGCATAGACAGGTGTAGGGTGTCATAGACAAGTGTAGGGTGTCATAGACAGGTGTAGTATTGCATAGACAAGTGTAGGGTGTCATAGACAGGTGTAGGGTAGCATAGACAGGTGTAGGTTGCCATAGATAGATGTAGGTGGCATAGACAGGTGTAGGGTGTCATAGTAAGGTGTAGGATGGCATAGACAGGTGTAGGGTGTTATAGACAGAAATTAGTTATGACAGATGCAGGTTGGCAGAACAGTAGAGTGACAGTCACTCACTACAACCCGCAAGGCAGGACAAATAAGAGTTAACACTAAAACGATGACAAAGTTAGTAACACTCAAGGAGCTCACCGGTTCACGGGAAATGTAAGGGTCACAGGTAGCGACCTGAGTGAGAAGGCTAGCTAAACTCGGCATTAGGGACGCGGACAGCTTAAGGAAAAGGCACACAGACTTCAGAGATTCTTCCTTACACGTTATCTACACAATTGTTGAAGAGTTTACATTGTCAAGACAATAGTCAGTGTAATACCGTATGTCTTTACCTAGATGGTTTAAGAACGATCCTAATTTACCAGTAGATTCGATTTGCAACGAGTAGTGACGACCGCACCAGCACCAGTATAAACACAGGAGACAGACAGCTACTGAACGGAAGGTCATTAGTGAAACAGTGGACAAGACTGAACACAGAAAGTGTATGAACTGCTTGGCTGGCTAATGTCGACCGCTATGCTGTGCGTTGTGAAATAAAACTCTTGAGCTTCCGCTGTGCGTCCTGATCACTCTGTTATGAGCATCGGTCAGCAAAAGTGAGCCAAGTGACGGGAGTCGTCACTGTGGATATACCTGCCATAACATACAACCTTGACAACAACAATTATTATCTACAAGCTAAATATCATCACCCCACTACCTCGCCAGCAGCACACCGGAAGTTTAGGAGCAAGCTCGCTTAACCATTACGGCCCATAATTTGAAACGAGCCGAGTTAGAGTTTTGACCACCGTGCTCGCCTGACGACCCAGTGGTAGTGAGTTCGATCCCCTTCGTGGCGGGGATTGTGTTTATTGACCTGAGCTCCCAAGACGACGTAGTCTAAAGTGGGTACCAGGAAATGTAATGGAAAATAAAAGCAGTCGGCTAGATATTGACCACATCATGTGTCGAGTCCCGATCGTCTATAAAAACGGGGGATTTTTTCTATATACTCAATAGGACTCAACTCACGTAAAAGGGCCATTGACTGTATGTTATAGAAGTAGATGGAGGGCAAGTACCTAAAACTGGTACCTGGACATGTCTAAGGAAGTGAAGTCGTGTGATTGACCTCATCACCCACAAAGGGCCGATTGGACTGTACAAATCTGGGTTTAGCACCACATGCTCAATGCGACTTCAGGCCTTTGAGAATGTCCTTGACCTACTTAAGGAGTCCCCGTGGCGAAGTGGTTACCCCGCCTGCCTACCCTCTGAAGGTTGTGGGGTCGATTCCGATCTGCGTTGTTAAGTTCACGAGTGGAACTTTCTAGGAGACTCCTGGAGGTCGTCGCTGGAGCTACGGCGTTAGTGTTTGCGACGCTTTCAGCAGATCGCGCTGCAGAAAGACACCGAGCCATATGGGGTCAAACCCGGTGTAATGAAGTCGACCCACTTGCATTTTAAACCCTTTAAACCTATACTTATTTTTGCTTGTGCTTACTTTTTGTTTTTTTGCTTTTGCATATCTTATCCGCAGGACATTGCAGTCAACACTAGCATTTTTCAGCTGCTGTTGATGTTTTGGTAAGTTTTACCTTCAGTAGTTTGCAATTGCTTTCTGAACGACCGGCTCACATACGTTTCCGTCAGAAACCAACGCGGCGCGATCCGCTGCCGAATCTCGCGCAGCAGTGGTTCATACGTGGGTATACAGGATTACGAACAGCGTCCTTAACACGTTCGCCTAGGAGCCGGCTGTGCTTACTTCCTTGAGGGGAAACTTGGACTCTTGTCTGAGGATGCAAGCACATTAGTCGCTACACTCCCGCAACTACATAACTGTCGTGGGGTAACCAACAAACACAGGACGGTAACTAAAACTTTCAATGGTTAGTCTTAGTTTGTAACAAAACTTCCACAAGGCAGTGGTGTTTTGGCATTGGGTGTGTGGTTTAATCAACTTCTATAAACACACACGATTTCAGAACAGGTCTTTAAAGACACCTAACTGTCTGTTAATAGATCTTATTTTCTGAATTGAAGAGATCTAACATAACGAATTATTTACAATAGATAAGCCTAAGCAGTTTGTTTCTATTTACCAAATGCATTCTAGGGGCAGATATCACAGGAAGTCGAAATGTCACAGCCAGGAAATAAGGAAATTGTAAAGGCGTGAGTCACCTCACTCCGTGAACAGTTTAGCCCGCTCATGTTGCCCCACACGAACGCCAGGTCGCGCACACATTTATTTGGAAGTCTGCTTGGATAATAGCGCTCGTTCTTAAACACCCGGTGTGCTGATGCCGAGGTATTGGGTTCGGCACCTAGACTTAAATTCTTACTTCTCGTCCTTTACTTGGGGACGTAAATTACAAGTACCTCGCCGGATTCTGAGGAATATTGGTAATCGGGAAAGCTAATCTACAGCGAACTTCTAAAACATTATTTATAAGGGACAAATGTAAAAATACAATAAATTAATTTAATAAAAAAGAAGACTATTTAGCTATAAAACTGAAAGATCGAAATGTCAATATAAATAATCACCAATAACCGTTAGGCAACCTACAAGCTAGTTATGAACTACAGGGTGTATGTTTAATGACTGTGCAGTGATTGAAAATATTGCCGGTCCAAGTTTTGTATTTACCTATTATGTTGCATGAACTTTACAAAGGGCGAATACAAAACTTGGACCGGCAATATTTTCAAACTCTGCACATTCATTAAAAATACAACCTATATATAATATAGGGTTTCAAATCACAACCTTAAAAGTGTGATATAAATTACAATAACCATGCCATTGTCTTGTAACCTGTCAATATTGTTGTTAAGGATGTCCAGAGTGTTCAGCACGTGATATCACGGCTCGGAATAAGATGGTTACGTCATAAGAACAATGTGTAGATAGCCGCCCCACTTTTGATACGCACCAAAGAGGAGAAACGTTCTGTGATCCGTTTTATTTTTCAATTAGGGGGGGGGGGGGGGGTGTGTGAAACCTATAGAAATTGTTCACGAATGAAGGTCCGTATGGTGATCCATGCATAACTGACCTTCATTTGCCGATGAATTTCTATAGGTTTCACCCTTATCTTATTTAAAAAAAAAAAAACGGATAACAGACCGTTGTTCCTCTATGGTCCATGTGAAAAGTGGAGGTGGGGGGAATCCTTAAACTGTCATTATGACGTCACCGTGTTCGTCTGCACCGTGATGTTACGTACTTAACACTCTTGACATACTTAACAACAATATTGACAAGTTGGAAGACAATGATATGGTTATTGTAATTTCTATCATACTGTTAAGGTTTTCATTTGTTTCCCTCTCTCGTATGTATATGTAAAGCGTTACGCAGCGAAGAAGAGAAATAGTCACATAACACACTAATATAAAGACATCAAAACCGACTCAACGGTGTGCAAAACACGTGAACACTTACTTGTCATCATTGAGTGTAAGATCAAATCTGGGGCACGATTCGGCACTCGGCTGATTGTATCTATCCTGGTAGAGGAACTGTGGCCCATCTCCGATGCTGAGTGACATGATCTCTTGGGCAGTCTCCTCGTTGTAGATGGAAAAGAGCTTGCCCTGGCTGCCCTTGTCGGCACGGAAGGTGGAGATAAAAGAGAAATCCTGAGGAATGCCATCTGTAGGGAGGAATCAAAAGACATGATAATTTCGTGTTGCAGTGAGAGTGACAACATAAAAAGTTAGTTGCGTATTCTTTACACAACGGTGCAGTCAACCCCAGCATCTTTTGGCTGTTTGTGATTCATTGGCTTGTTTACTGTTGCTTTCTGAACAACGGCTACTTATACCATTGTATGAAAACCAGCGCAGGCGGTCTTCTTCTAAATCGCCGTTAGCACAAGATAAAAAAAAAAATACGAAGATAAGAAAAATACAAGAATAAAATCTAGTTCACTATTGTTCAGTTCGTATAAATTGTTATTGTTATTGTTGTTGATCTTGGTCTTGTTCTTTTGATGCATGCTCTTCTTGTTCCTATTGTCATTCTGCTTCTATAAAATGTTCTTCATTTTATACAATCAAATTTTTTGCTTGTCATATTATGTTATTTATCTCTATGATATCGAACCCGTTGTGCTGTATGGCAATGAATATTGGAAAGTACGAGATTAAGTTAATAAGTAAGTCACAAATGGCCGTAGAAAAATAACTAAATATGATAACAACTTGAAACCAGTTTATTTTTTATAAACACATTGTCCCTTTATTTCTCAACATAATTTCCATCAGCATTGATGCACTTATCTCATCGTTTTATCAGTCCTCCCAAACCGGCTACATAGAACTGCGTGCTATGTTTTATTTACCTGCCATCCGACAGAACTGTGTGACTTACTTATTGACTCGCCCTCGTAACATTTTCTACCCAGCTATGCACCGCTTTACGGGATAAACATTTGTCAGCATAAACACTGAAAGCTCACCTTGGCGGGAGACATTTCACGAATGACGCTGAAGTTGAATATGAAGTGAAAACGTGGTTTAGAAAACAGAGCACTCAGTTCTATGTAGCCGGTTTTGGAGGACTGATAAAACTATGGGATAAGTGCATCAATGTTGGTGGAAATGATGTTGAGAAATAAAGGAACAATGTATGTATAAAAATAAACTGGTTTCAAGTTATCATAGTTAGTTATTTTTCTACAGCCATTTGTGTCTTACTTATTAACTTACCCTCGTAAATGACCAGATTAGGAAAAACTGGAAGCAACAGAGATATGATTCCTAAGACGAACTTTGCGAATTCCTTGAAGTGCCAGAAAAACTACCAACGGTTTCTTGAAAAAGACTAACGAAACTAGAACATTATACACAACAAGAAAGAGACAAACAGCTTTATTTAGTCATGTGATGAGAAGAAAGACATTGGAGAACATCGTGACAACTGGAAAGATCGAGGGGAAGAGAGGCAGAGATAGACCAAGAGAAATGATGCTGGACGGATTGAGACGATGGCATAAAGGAATATCATCATTTGGCAGGGCTTATTATGATGATCTCTGTGATGATTCTTCCCCTCTGATGTTATCCATACGCCTATATAATTGAATTTCTGTACTTGCCCCCCCCCCCCCCCCACAATAGCATAAATTACTTTAACTGTACATATAGACACAATCTGTTTCTTTAATAATAACACTACTTCTATCTTACTGTTATTCAAGCTAAGGCCTTTTTTTTCACTTTCGACAACCGCTGTATCTATAATTTCCTGTACTTCCTTGTGACTTGTTGCTATCGAGACGGTGTCATGAGTTATCTATATTATGTCACCAACACTTTATTTTCTGTAGATATCATTATTATATGTTTACTGTACAATGAATGCAACCCAGGAAACATTACAACCTTGCCTGACGCCCTTCTGAATGCACGGAAATGTTCCAAACAGGTTGTTGATTCTTTTGGCTGCTGTTTGCTGCCAGTATATTCTTTTTTATTATTCGCAGCTCTGTGCGGTTAATGTTTAGTTGTTCAAGTAGTTTGATTATCTTCTTATATTTCACACAATCCCTTTTGTTTAGTCTATGAAGCATAATGGGGTACGACTCGGCATATAGAGATAAAGAACAGAATAGGACGAGTAAAATCAGCATGCTATCAAATGAAGAACATTGTTTGCAATAAATTCTTGTCCTTGAAAGTTAGGAGAAGAGTTCCGTTTGTTTCATAGAACCAATTTTACCATACGACTGTGAATCATGCACAATTAGTAAATTGACGAAAAAAATCCACGTAAGTCTTCGAGATGTCGTTTTGTATATGCTTGCTGAAAATTAACAGGACAGCCAAAATGAGCAATGTGGACACTTTGAGAGAAGCTAAGTGTCTCCGAAACTGAAATACTTTGGGAGTTTGTAGAGTTGAGTCAAGAACCGACATTACAGCTCTCGGAATATTCCCATACACGCTCCGTCCCTATCTTTAACAACCAGTGAAGAGCCCCAATATTAATGGTAACAGTAGCAGTCTCATTATGTGCACATCTGGCCTTTCCTCCCAGTACAGCAGTGTTTCCCAACCTTTTTTGTACCATGCCCCACTTAAGCCTTTCTAAAATTCATATTGCCCCCCTCCCCCGCCCCACGCCCCCCCCCCCCTCAACATATACATTATTTTTAATATTCAAAAATTGAAATGTTCACTAAAGAAACTTGAATGATAGGTTTTAGGAAGAAATAACTAGGTAATTATTGAGCAAACACAGTAAGTAAATTTTCAAAGCATATAATGGAGAACTGAAATTCAAGTACAAAATAATTTTAATGAAAGATTTTTCTATATTATTTTAATTATTAGTAATTATTTATTATTTAAATTTAGTGAGATCCTTGCGCTTGATGCTTGCTGCAAAGAGATCTTATGTCAGGTTCCAATTTAGTTAACTTCAGTCTCAAGTCTCCCCGTTTTGTTATATTCAGCCGATTCCTTCCATTTTCGAATTGCCCCCCTTAACAGTCAAATTGCCCCCCTGTGGGGCGTGGGCCCCACGTTTGGAAACACTGCAGTACAGAGTATCAGACATATCCTCTATAGTTACTCTTTACCGCACTATTCTCTTCAGGCAATACTGATATATCTATTCTTCAACACTATACACATGATCCTAAAGAACCATGACCACGTCTGCCTTATCGTGCATCAATACCGTACCCAGCGGTGCAGATCCAGCCAATCTATCCAACTTTTCGTTTCCCACCATACCAGCATGTCCTGGGGAAATGATCCAACGGATACTCTCTTTCTTGGATTTAACAAAACATAACTGAAGCATGCCACTCTGGATGAAGTTAGCCAGCAAGCTCTGTGAGTCCATTACTATCAGGTAGATGGATATAGAACATTCCAGACACCTTGGGTTTAAATCCATGTGGCACGAGAACTGTCAAGGGATCGAGCATCTGTTCTGTGAACTGTGACGAGAGTGGCGTGCTGCAAAGGATGCACAACATGAGGATGAAATGGAGAAACAAATACAATCGTTCTTTCCCTGAACTTTCAACTCATCATCTCATCGCATCGTATTCCTATTGTAGTTTGCAGTGTTGAGGTAAAGCATAAACATCTGGAGAGATGTTTCAACACTCTCAACACTCTTTTTCTCATTGCAATTGCCATCTTGCAACAGGCTACGTTCGTCATGGCGACTATTGTTCAAATCTCCACAAGGCATCTCCCATAAGATTAACCTGTTTTAAAATATTCTCATTCACTTGTATATTACATTGTGGTATTTCCTTCGTCGACCATAATCTATTTCTTCTTACAATTTTATTCTAACCCTAGTTGTTCATCGTGTGCAACAACAGCTTCTACTAAATGTTGCAGAGCCTCCTCATTGTCTGCAATCAATACTGCATCATCTGCATATCTAATGTTATTGATGTTAAATCGCCCAATGACGATTCCTTTCATATCTTTTATATGTATGAAAATATTTTCACTGTACAGGGAAAAAAAGATCTGGAGACATTGACCTACTTCTTTATCAATCCTTATGGCAGCTTGTTGTTTCCAATATATGTTTTTTTTTCTTCTAACAAGTCTAAGGTCTTTCCTATCAATTTGTAGATCTGCAAGCAACTGTATAATTTTAACATGTCTGATTTTATGAAAAGCCTTCGTGTAGTCAATGAAGCAAAAATATAGGTCTTTGTTTACTTCTATAGAACGTTCAATTATTGTTCTCAGCTTTGCCTTCTACAAACGCACATCGTTCTTCTCCTATTTTGGATTGTATTTTCTTCCTAACTCTTTGCATGATGATTCTTAGCAAAATCTTCGTGATGTGGCTCATTATACTAATTGTTCGAAGTTGATCACATTCCAAGGCTCCTGATTTCTTCGGGATTGCAATAAATATAGAATTACATAATTAAGGGGGTATATCTCCAGTATCATGTATTGTGTTCAGCAGTCTGGTGACTTGGTCGATTCCATATTCTTTTAAGGCACTGATAATTTATGTCGTGATGTTGTCTGAATCGGGCGTTCTTCGGCGCTGAACATTTAGTACTGAAAGAGGTCATTACGACGATGAAGACGATTAACATCATTTCAGTGTAAAAAAAAGAAATTCGTATTTCCATGGCTCAGTTTCATAACCTAAGACCTACCTTTGAAGACATCCGAGATTCTCTTGTTGGGTAAAAGTTCAGGGGAACTAAGTCTCCAGGCGGGGTCCTCAACGGTCGCTGTCTCCTCAAGGTCATCGGAGGCGACTCTGTTCGGACACAGGCCTGTCACCTGCTTGACGCCAACTTCTTCATTTAACGTTTTGAACTCAAATATTTCAAGCAGATCCACGGAACCTATGGATGCAAAGAATTATTTTTATTAATATTATTGGTAGTGGATTTAATAGTAGTAGTAGTAACAGTAGTGGTAGTAGTAGTAGTAGTAGTAGTAGTAGTAGTAGTAGTAGTAATATTATAAGTAGTAGTAATAGAGGTAGTAGTATAGTTATGGTTGTAGTAGTTGTGGTAGTAGTGGTGGTAGTAGTAGTAGTAGTAGTAGTAGTAGTAGTAGTAGTAGTAATATTATAAGTAGTAGTAATAGAGGTAGTAGTATAGTTATGGTTGTATTAGTTGTGGTAGTAGTGGTGGTAGTAGTAGTAGTAGTAGTAGTAGTAGTAGTAGTAGTAGTAGTAGTAGTAGTAGTAGTAGTAGTAGTAGTAGTAGTAGTAGTAGTAGTAGTAGTAGTAGTAGTAGTAGTAGTAGTAGTGCCGCTCTCCCTGGCCTACTTGTTAGCGACTTTCTCCGTAATCCCGTTTATCCACGTGAGCAAACGCAGCTGCGCGAGAATCGGTAGCGGCTCTCCCCGCGCCCGTTACTTACGGGATATGTGAGCCGGCCGCTCAGAAAGCAATGGCAAACTACTGAGTGTAATCTTGCCAAGAAATCAACAACAGCGGTAAAATGCTGGTGTTGACAGCGATGTCCTGTGATATGATATGCGAAAAAAAGTAGTAGTAGTGGTGGTAATTGTAATATTAGTAATAGTAGTAGTGATTGCTGTAGCAGCAGTAGTAGTGTAGTGTTAGTAGTTGTAGTAATAGTAGTAATATTGGTAAAACTAAACTAACTAATATTGGTAGTAGGGGTAATAATAGTAGCCATAGTAGGACCAGCAGTAGTAGTAGTAGTAGTAGTAGTAGTAGTAGTAGTAGTAGTAGTAGTAGTAGTAGTAGTAGTAGTAGTAGTAGTAGTAGTAGTAGCAGCAGTAGTAGTTGGTGTTGTGTTTGTTGTTGTAATAGTAATAGTCGATGTAGAATTAATAGTAGTAGTAATAGTAGTGAAAGTAGGATTTGTAGTTTTGGTAGTAATAGAAGAAATAGTAGCAACAATAGCATCAGTTGTAGTAGTATTAGTAGTTGTAATAGTAGTGATAGTAGAAGTAGTGGCACTTGTAGTAGTAGTAGTAGCAGTAGTAGTAGTAGTAGTAGTAGTAGTAGTAGTAGTAGTAGTAGTAGTAGTAGTAGTAGTAGTAGTAGTAGTAACAACCACATTGTTGGCAGTGGTAGTAGTACTAGTAGTAGTAGTAGTAGTAGTAGTAGTAGTAGTAGTAGTAGTAGTAGTAGTAGTAGTAGTAGTAGTAGTAGTAGTAAGTAGTAGTAGTAGTAGTAGTAGTAGTAGTAGTAGTAGTAGTAGTAGTAGTAGTAGTAGTAGTAGTAGTAGTAGCAGCAGCAGCAGCAGTAGTAGTAGTAGTATGTAGAAACCAGTAAGCCAATCCGCCTCGCGTGTGGAATCGCCAGCAAGGTGTGTTGTGTGATTATACGTTCCCTGTGAATCCCAGTCATCAGCTTATGTGTTCCTTGCCATTTTACATTTGGCGAGAAGATACTAGACAAATCTAGCCTCTTCAGTTCGGTTCCCCCCCCCTCCCCACCCCAACCTCAACTTCGTATTACATTGAAAGAAAAACACTTGTAGTGGCTAGTATTCCTCTTGGGTGTCTGCTGCCTATCTACGTCTGAACGAGTTAAAGCACTTGGAGTCAATATTTGGAATCAAATATTCCTATTTTCATCAAACGTGTTCATCCGGACAGTTTGCTCACCTAGACTTTAACGCAGTTATCAACGCACACCGCGCTAATATATTTTCTATTTCTAACTAGGGCGTACACAAAAAAATTAAAAAAAAAATTGCTGAGTATAGCAGAATATACATCTCCAAGCGTTACTCTAAAACAGTGGTTCTCAACTGGTGGGGAATTTTAGGGTTTCCAGGAGGGGAATTAAGGCTATTTCAAAATCGCGTTAATACAAGAGCCGATTAATTGATATTGTTTTTCCCTCTATACTTTACAGTTCTGTACTTCTCGCGCATTCATTTTATATCGAAAGTATATACCAGCAAATCACGTCTTATGTAGACGTCTAGACGTGTTCTATTATGTGTTATTAAATTTAGCTTCCATCGTTATATATACTGTGTAGGGGCGGGGGGAATTTATAGGGAGGAAATACGAAAGGGGGGAATAACATTCTGAACATATGGTGAAGAGATGCATGGGCCCAAAATGGTTGAGAACCGCTGCTCTAGAACATATAGAGATAAGACGTATAATCAAGAAGCAGAGAGAGAGAGAGAGAGAGAGAGAGAGGAGAGAGAGAGAGAGAGAGAGAGAGAGAGAGAGAGAGAGAGAGAGAGAGAGAGAGAGAGAGAGGAATATCCAAGGAACAGTAAGTGGGGAAAAACCATACTTGCCATCATTGCTAACCAGATTTTTTAATGTCTACAAGCCATCTGCAGACGTAAGGAGAAGCAAGCCTACGAATGATATATGCAGGTTTATGTAAATAACGTCTTGATTATACACATCTAAGGAAAACTGCATTTGTATAGAAATTGCTCCGTGTTATTCCTTAACTCTTTCTATTCCAGATAGTTGTTAAATTAAAAGAATATACACAAGGGGCGAGGTAGTTTAGTGGTTAGATAGTATTCTAAATACAACAGTGCTCTGGGATTGCCAGTAAGGCTCTGGGTTCGATCCAGACTTTAAAAAAAAATTCGGTTACTCTAACCACTGGGCTACTGTGAATGTAAATTGAAATGTAGTTACACGGAAGTCTACTGTTTGGGTGTGAAAAGACATAGTGTGATCACTTTCCTTCCCCACACTTTAACAAATAACCCACAATTTGGAAACTTGTCTGGCACTCATTCTAATATTACCTGAGCTGACGTATTGGTTTAGTGAACTTGTTTACTAAGACAATGCCTAATTTTCGTTTCGTTGGCTTTTCAGTTTCGTTTCCCGCGCTACTTTCTCGGTTGAAATCGCTGTTTCCCTTTCCTAGTTTGTGTGTGTGTGTGTGTGTGTGTGTGTGTGTGTGTGTGTGTGTGCGTGTGTCTGCTGTGTGTGTGTGCGCGCGGTGCATGCGTGCGTGTGTGTTTAGCGGATTACTTCTCGGAATTCCAGATAAATTATCTTTTGTTTTACCTAGATAATAAATCTGCCATTTCTAACTAGAGGGTACACAACATATGCCTATGATAGCAAAATATACAGATGCAAGCGTCCATCTAGAACTTTCAACAATAAGACAAATCAAGGAGCATTGGGCGGATGAGACGTAGACAGTCAAATCCGTATGGGTACGTTATGAGAAGAAATAAATTAGAGAACTTGGTGGCAAATGCCAAGATTAAGGGGACAAGAACAAGGGGAAGGCAGAGAAGTATATATCTGGATGGCTTGACTACGTGGCATGTTCGGGACAAAAACATGGAGCTGATCCACGACCCTGGAGATCGTGAAAGATGGCGAAACACGACCTCCCACAAATGAGCAATGCGTGGGGGGGAAAACCTTACTTGCTAACATTGCTAGCCAGATTTCTTCATGTCTGCAAGCCATCTGCAGACGCAAATTCAAACAAATTAGGTTACCATAACCACTGGGCTGCTTGTTGCTCTTATAGTGTATACAAATTGAAATGTAACTCCATGGACGATCACTGTTTGGATGTGAACAGACTTGAGGTCCTCACACTCTAACAAATGCTCTCACAATTAGGAAAATTTGAGGGCACCCATTGTAATAGTACCCGGGGTGGCATAGTGATTAGTTAGCTGATCTACCAGGAGAGTGGGACGGGTTCAGTCCCCTGTACAGGCATGATTATTTTTTTTCCACCAGTGTGGCACGAGACGATTCAGCCTTATACAACTCATAAGACCCAATTTTATAAATCTCACGGGACCCAATCTTATAACATTCCTAAGACCCAGTCTTATAAAACTAATCGGACTAACCTTATAAAACTCATAAGCCTCAACCTGATACAACTTATAAAACCCAACCTTATACAACTCATAAGACCCAGCCTTATAAAACTTATAATACCCAGCCTTATACAACTCATAAGACACAACCTTATACAACTCATAGGACTCAACCTTATAAAACTCATAAGACCCAACCATATAAAACGCATGGGACTTAACCTTGTGAAACTCATGGGACCCAACCTTATAAAACTCATAGAATCTAACCTTTTAAAACTAAAAGGACCCACCATTATAAAACTCACAGGACCCAGCCTTTTAAACTCATAGAATCCAACCTTATAAAACTCATAGGACCCAACCTTATAAAACGTTTTCTCAGAATGTTCTGGGAAGTCTCTGGAAAGAAAAAGCGACGAGTAAGGGAACTGACCACCACAGCCCACATGAAATGTTCTAGAATATAACGGGGCATACAGGTATGAGCATCGACTTTATTGCATCAGGTGTTATCCCGTAAGGCTTTGTGTCTCTTTCCGCAGCGCGACCTGCAGAAAACGTCACACAAAGCACGGACTCAGTAGCTCCAGTGTCGACCTCCCGGAAGTCTCCTGGGAAAATGCACTGTGAACCGAAAGACGGAGCCCGGACCCACAACTTTCGGATAGCCAGGCAAGACGCTTAACAATCCCGCCTTGAGACTCCCGGTCTAGAACATTTTAGGGTCTAACTCTTTTTTGGCCTGTGACCCCCTTGTTAATATTTTCAGAACGTCACCCCCCCCCCCCTTTCGTATTTCCTCCCTAAAAATTCCCCCCGCCCCTACACAGTATACGTAATAATGGAAGCTAAATTTAATAGCACAGACTAAAACAGGTCTAGACGTCTGCAAGAAACGTGAATTGCGGGTCTACATACGTTATAAAATGTATTTCAGAAGGGTGAGACGTACAGAATTGTAAAGTATGAAGGGAAAAACAATATAAAGTAATCAGTTCTTATATTAACGCGATCTTGAAATAATCTTATTATTCCCCCCCCCCCCCCCCTCCCCACCCAACTTGGAAACCCTAAAATTACCCCCCCCCCCCCCGGTTGAGAACTACTACCGTAGGCGGCATTATCTTTTATGGGACTACCTTGGATCTCCTGGCTATATTCCATGAGAGAGCCTGTTGCTTTTCTCACTAGCTTTATGCCACTTAGCGTTAAATCCAGTCTAAGTTTTAACACGCTGCAATATTTTTATCTTTATGATAGATAAAACAGAACGAATCTTGTTTTGAAATGTTTAGGAAACTCCCACCAGAATAGATTAACAATGCCTTATGTGCCATGCGTTAATAGTATATTCAAAATGTACGGTAATTCTTCAAATGAGAAGAACAATAACAATAACAACAACATTAGTTTAAATAACTGCAACAACAATACCAACACCAACAGTAGCAACAGGAGCAGTAATATCAGCACAACAACATCAACAACCGTAACAACCATTAATACAACAATAGCAACGGCAACAGCATGTATAATAGCACCAATAATAATAATAATAATAATAATAACACCAACAAAAGTAACAACAATAGTAAAATCAACAACTGTAACAAGATACAAAAATATCAGCATCAACAATAATTACAGCAACAAGAGCATTAACAATAGCAACAACTACATCAACAACAAAAATAAATAAGACAACAACAATAACAAAGGGAAACAGCATCGATAACAGTAACAATAATAATAACACCAACAAAAGAAACTACAATAGTAACACCAACAACCGCAAAAATGAACAGTAAAATCAGCATCAACAACAATAACCGCAAAAACAACATCAACAACAGCCACAACAACATAAACAACTACAACAACCATAATCCAACAATATTAGTAATGGCAACAGCATCCATAACAGCACCAACAACCATAAAAGCACCAACAACCACAACAGCAGTAAAAACATCAACAACAGCAACAACGGGACGCAGGTGTTTCCAAGGCACCAGGGCCGGGTTCTATACTGGCCAAGACCTATTAACACGTCCTCGCCGTGTGTCCTGGGCAACAGGTCCCTTCGGGGTCCCGTCTAACGTAGTAGGATCGCTGATTCTTCCGAAGTCGCCGAGTATCTGCCTGCACGGCGAGGAACCACCAGTCTGCACACCAATAAGCCAGACATGGGACAACGGATACTCACACAAACCTCAGTCCGGTATGACATCACACTGATGTTGGACAACAGGATGTCTTCATCCGATATACAGGATACATACATGCTGGAGATCACAGCCAGCGAACGCAAGCAAGCAACAAAGCAGCATCAGCAACAACAATAATAATACTACAAACAACATGACACATCAGTATCAGCACCAACAACAATAACTACAACAACAGCATCAAAAACAGCAACAACATTATCAACAACTGCAATAACCATAAATAACACTACAATAGTAACGACAACAGCATCCATGACAGCACCAACAACAATAACAGGAACAACAACAACAACATCAGCAACAGCATTAAATATAACAGCAACAATAACAACTGAAACAGCATTCATAACAGCAAAACCAATACTATCAACAACAGCAACATGACGCATTAGTATTAGCACCAACAACAATAACAGTAATAACAACATCAATAACAGCGACAATAACAAATGCAATAAATAACAGATATAACAACAACAAATACAACAACAACAATAACAACCACAACAACGTCAATAAAAGACAGCAACAGCATTAATAACACAAGAACAACAACAGGACACGACGATGTCATATTAACAACACACATAACAACAACAACAACAACAACAACAACAACAACAACAACAACAACAACAACAACAACAACAACAACAACAACAACATATGCAACATTAACAAATACAACAAGAACTATAAAAGTACGAATAACACCAACAAAAGAAATAATAACACCAAACAACAGCACCAATAAAGCCAACAACAGCACAGAAACAACTGTAGCAGCAACAATAAGAATAAAGGCAACAGTAAAAGTATCCTCATCAATGAAGGATAAAGGGCATAAAAAGAAGAAGTTTGCCATTGCTTTCTGAAAGGGAAGACAATGTTGATCTTCCTGCTAACCGGTGTATAGAACGGGAAGACAACGTTGATCTTTCAGCTAACCGGTTTCGAGAATGGGAAGACAATGTTGATCTTCCAGCTAACCGGTATAGAGAACGGGAAGACAACGTTGATCTTTCAGCTAACCGTTGTAGAGAACGGGAAGACAATGTTGATCTTTCAGCTAACCGGTGTAGAGAATGGGAAGACAATGTTGATCTTTCAGGTAACCGGTGTAGAGAACGGGAAGACAATGCTGATCTTTCAAGTAACCGGTATAGAGACTGGGAAGACAACGTTGATCTTTCAGCTAACCGGTGTAGAGAACGGGAAGACATTGTGATCCTTTCAGGTAACCGGTGTAGAGAATGGGAAGACATTGTTGATCTTTCAGCTAACGGTGTAGAGAACGGGAAGACAATGTTGATCTTTCAGGTAACCGGTATAGAGAACGGGAAGACAATGTTGATCTTTCAGGTAACCGGTGTAGAGAACGGGAAGACAATGTTGATCTTTCAGGTAAACCGGTCGTAGAGAACGGGAAGACAATGTTGATCTTTCAGGTAACCGGTTATAGAGACCGGGAAGACAACGTTGATCTTTCAGCTAACCAGTGTAGAGAACGGGAAGACATTGTTGATCTTTCAGCTAACCGGTGTAGAGAACGGGAAGACAATGTTGATCTTTCAGGTAACCGGTGTAGAGAACGGGAAGACATTGTTGATCTTTCAGCTAACCGGTGTAGAGAACGGGAAGACAATGTTGATCTTTCAGGTAACCGGTATAGAGAACGGGAAGACAATGTTGATCTTTCAGGTAACGGGTTGATCTAGTAACGGTAACGGGAAGACATTGTTGATCTTTCAGCTAACCGGTGTAGAGAACGGGAAGACAATGTTGATCTTTCAGGTAACCGGTATAGAGAACGGGAAGACAGCGTTTATCTTTAAGCTAACCGGTATAGAGAACGGGAAGACAATGTTGATCTTTCAGGTAACCGGTATAGAGAACGGGAAGACAGCGTTTATCTTTAAGCTAACCGGTGTAGAGAACGGGAAGACATTGTTGATCTTTCAGGTAACCGGTGTAGAGAACGGGAAGACATTGTTGATCTTTCAGCTAACAGGTGTAGAGAACGGGAAGACAATGTTGATCTTTCAGGTAACCGGTATAGAGAAATGGGAAGACAATGTTGATCTTTCAGGTAACCGGTATAGAGAACTGGAAGACAGCTTTATCTTTAAGCTAACCGGTGTAGAGAACCGGAACTCAACATTGAAGTCCAACTAACCTTTTCAGGTGACGATCCCCTAAACCCAACATCAGCGCATCGAAGGTTCAATCGCAAGAGCATTTAGCCACCGACCACGTAAACTGCCTTGCCACTATTACATACTAAAGAAACTCAACATTTACATCGCCTTTCAGGAGTTTTACGGTATCAGGGGCAGTTAAAACAGATGTGCTCAGTAAACAACACACTGGAAACTAGCAACACGAAGATGCCTAGCATTCTTCTTCGACCATGGGTGCGTGCCAGCTTATGCAGTATTGCATTATTTCATCATGGCAGCAACACAAGAGCACGTTGTAAAACATTCTTATTCATGCCACGGAGGAAATGGTTAAGAAAACTGAACTGTTTTTCCAAGCACGGGGGAATAGGGTAAACATGAACTGACGTAGAATGACATGAGGAGGGTGTGAGGAGAGGGAGTTTAATGTTTGCCATTTAATAATGATAAAGTGCTGGTGGAAGCAAAATTTCTGGGAGCGTGCGTGCGTTCGGGCGTGTGTGTTGCAGATGTGTACACACTCGCGTGCGCGCTCATACATACATACATGCACGTTGCTGTCACTATCTCGCCTGCGATCCTTGGGCTTCCACATTTCCACAGCGCAACATTTGGCAGACTATAAACATGTGTGAGGCAGAAATGGAGCCATTTTCACACAGACTGCCGTAGGAAGCTAGTGAAGATAAAATGGCAAGACAAGATCCCAGACACTGAAGTCCTATAAAGATCGTCCATGCCCAGTATCCACACTCTTCTAACAAAGAATCAGATTCCGCATGCCGGATCACAGGCTCCCTAAACGAGAATAGTTTTGCGGCTAGCTGCACTGTGGTAAATGCTCCCAAGGCGGCCAGAGAAAACGCTTTAAAGACACTGCAGATCTCACTAAAAGCTTATGGAACACTTAGGAAACTACTACCAAAGACCGACATTCGTGGCCTGCATAATACACTAGGGTGTAGCCACTTGTGAAGCAAACAAGACTGTAAGAGCTGTGAAAAATAAAGACTGGGCAAAGAAAAAAAACAGCAACACTGCAGGCGATCCTCCTCCTGGAACGTCAAGCATTCTTTGCCCACATTGTCAAAGAACATTTAGATCCAAAATAGACCTTACAAGCCATCCTAGAACTCACGACTCCAAACTTTCGACCCCACTGGACGAAATGAATGGTCACCATTTTTCTTGGACAAACACCACAATATCTTTCTTTTCTATACAATGTGGTGTTAGTGATCATGTCTGTCTAGATCAGTGGTTCTCAACCGGTGGGGGAATTTCCCCCCCCCCCCTAGGGGGGAATTTAGGGTTTCCAGTGGGGGGCGGGGGGGGGGGGGGGGGGGGGGCGGAAATTTTAGATTATTCAAGATCGCGTTAATACAAGAACTGATTACTTGATATTGTTTTTCCCTTCATACTTTACGGTTCTGTACGTATCATCCCTTCATACTTTACGGTTCTGTACGTAACACCCTCCTGAAATTCATTTTATAACGTAAGTAGACCCCCAAATCACGTTTTATGTAGACTTGTTTTAGTATATGCTATTAAATTTAGCTTCCATTATTACGTATACTGTGTAGGAGGGGGGGGGGGGCTGTGAATGTATTGGGAGGAAATACGAAAGGGGGGAATAACGTTCTGAAAATATGGTGAAGGGGGACGCGGGCCAAAAAAGGTTGAGAACCATTGGTCTAGAGCCTCTTGCCTCATGCCAATCATTTTCGGTACTGACGTTCCTCCATGCCATGATGTGAAACTGTCCAACATCGTCTCTCTTGGACTCCCATGTCTCTTGTCACCTCGAACTTTCCCGTTGAGACAGCATACTACAGCTTTCCCGTTGAGACAGCATACTACAGCTTTCCCGTTGAGACAGCATACTACAGCTTTCCCGTTGAGACAGCATACTACAGCTTTCCCGTTGAGACAGCATACTACAGCTTTCCCGTTGAGACAGTATACTACAGCTTTCCCGTTGAGACAGCATACTACAGCTTTCCCGTTGAGACAGCATACTCCGGCTTTCCACATCTCATAACATACCCAAAGAATTTAGACTGTCCTCTTCTGATGCAATTATGTAATGGTTTATGGCCCTCTTTTTCTGCTTCTTCTTCTTGTTTTTCGTGTTCTTGTTCTGTTACTTCTTGTTTTTCTTGTTCCTGTTCTTTTTCTTCTTGTTGTTGTTATTCTTGTTATTGTTGCTCGCGTTCTTGGTCATGTTCTTGTTCTTGTTCTTCTTGTTCTTGTTCTTGTTCTTGTTCTTCTTGTTCTTGTTGTTGTTGTTGTTGTTGTTGTTGTTGTTGTTGTTGTTGTTCTTCTTCTTCTTCTTCTTCTTCTTCTTCTTCTTCTTCTTCTTCTTCTTCTTCTTCTTCTTCTTCTTCTTCTTCTTCTTCTTCTTCTTCTTCTTGTTTTGATATTTGTTCTGGTTGTTTGTTCTGCTGCTTCTTCTTCACCCATTACCACACCCCTCCCCTTTCCCAACCAACCCACACCAAGCAGTCCTTTCGTTTTTCTATGTCCAGAAACTCTCCATACCCTATCCAAATTATTCATATCTGTCTTTATTTATCTTCATCGCTTGAGTATTATCAGTACCAAAAAAGACTTTCTCATTACACTACCACCTTAGTTTTCTCAATGAATACCCTTTCCGGCACCAGTGTTTTATCCTCACTCCTTGATTTCTGAAATCTGATTAGTTCTCACTTTAAGCTTCGCATTAATGATTGTAATATAATTTTAGTTTCCTCTTTTACACAGGTATCAGTTAAAAATGAATATTTGTAGGTTATTAGTAATCGATTTAGTCTGTCACAATGTTTCTGATGCCCACAACAGTGCTCACTTAATGTCGGAGTTAAATCTTATAAGTTTGGTAGAAGATTTCATATTCTTTGGACTTCAGCAAGTGTCCTTGTGCTATAATAGCTATTCAAGCCTGATGTTTTTCTTTATATGTTAATATAATATCAGGTCTTAGTCAGATATGACTCAAGTACTGTATAACAGTAGACTACACTACGCGCTTTCTGTTAGCAATGAATGTTGGGCGGCGCCTGGTTTTACTTCTCTAGCTGTTTCTACTAGTGTCCTGATAATATATATGGCAATTCTCAACATACGTATTAGGAACCACATTTGTTTATGGAAACTAGGAAATGGGAAGTTGCAGTTCAGAATGCAAGAAACAGTTAAACTGTTAAACATGAAAGTATAGTAACGTATAAAAAAGGCGGTTAGACACCCACGTAATGTGAATCAGAATGTGAAGGAACAACGCAGACAAAATGTGTTTACATCAATTCTGCCAACCAGACACACGGAACAGAACATCTGCAACGCTTTGGGAGCGGAAATTCCGCCATTTGTCTCGCATCTGAAGCAAAAAAATACCACTTTAGATTGCCTTGTATTTATTTGCCTATTCGTAATCTCTGACCCAAAACAGAACCCTTTTAAGCGGGAGTGTTAGCGAAATTGGTAGTGAGCTAAGCGGTTAGAGCGCAGTGTCTTGAGCGCAGTCGGACCAAGGTTTTAATGTGCGTTGGACGTATGGTCCTAAACTCATGGTTTCAGAGCCTAACCGACACCCAGTGCGTCTGTGGTCATTATAAAGCAGGCCGACTTTACTTACTGCTGAACAAACAAACAAACAAACAAACAAACAAAACCTCTACTAAGCATTAGAATGTATAGCAATTTTCATTATAAAGTGTTTGTGTGTGTATATATATATTTTTTTTCCCCCCCGCGTTTCCGTCCTGTTTCAGGATATTACGGTCAACACCAGCATCTTTCAGCTGTATGTTGATTCCTAGGCTAGATTACGCTCATCAGCACGCCACGACTTTCTGAGCGACCGGCTCCATACTCTCATAAGTCACTTTTGCGATTCGAACCACTGCTAATTCTCGTCGCGTCACGTGACGAGAGTATTCGGGGTTAGCGGAGAAAGCTGCTAACTCCTCGGCCATGGAGCCGGCATACATATATATATGTATATATATATATAATGCCGGTCTCCCTGGCCAGGATTTAGCAACTTTCTCCGTAATTCCGTATAATCTCGTAAGTAACGTGACGACGGCGAGAATCGATAGCGGTTCTAACCGTGTCGGTAACTTACGGGGTATGTGAGCCGGTCGCTCAGAAAGCAATGGCAAACTACTGAGCGTAATCTTGCCAAGAAATTAACAATCAGCTGAAAGATGCTATGTTGACAGCGATGTCCTGTAAAGGATGTGCAAAACACACACACACACACACACACACACACACACACACATATATATATATATATATATATACGTATGTGCAGTATGTGTATATGTATGTAGCAGACTTTCCTGTATGCTCATCATCATCAACATCATAATCATCAGCATCTTCTTTTTCCTCGTTCTTTCTCCTCCTCCAGTTCCTCTTCCTTTTTCTTCTTGCTCCTCCTCCTCTTGCCCCCCCCACTCTACTTCTTCTTCTTCTTTTTCCTCTGCTGCTGTTGATCTTTCACCTCTCTGCAAGCACTCTGCCTCTTTCGACGTCATGCGCCTGGGAAGGCAATGTGAGCTATATAAAAAGCAAATTTAATTAACTTACAGAGCAGAAACGACAATGGAAACCGACAACGGTATACATTATGCACACATCAGAAAATGCTGTCTGGAACTGCTGCACACCGGTTCAGTGCGCACACCAAAAATCCGTGTAGGTTTAAATAATTGATATCTTATAATCTATGTTAGAGTATGGCAGAACAGACCCAGAAATCGAAACCAGATGTCAAAAAGCAAATGCGCTTATATATCAACTACACCCCCCCCCCCCCCAACATACTGAAACATCCAAACACACCTATGTTCGCAAAACGATAAATAATAAATAGCGTATTCGCACCAACTCTATGCTACCAATGTCAAACTTGGACATTATCCAAATCAGACACAGGCAAAATCAACACCTGCGAGATGAGATACTTGAGAAGAGCTGCGAGACCGAGTCAGAAATTTTGTTATTAGACAGATATTGGGATCGACACCTTATGCTAATGCAAAGAAAAGCTGAAGATGAAATGGTTCGGCCGGAGCTCGGCACTGTCAAATGAATAAGAGCGCTTAATCTTAAACTTTCGATGTGCTGATGCCGAGGCTCAACCCTTAAATCGGTCTGTTGATCTGAAATGTGAATTCTCGTTCTTGACTCGGGGACGTAAATTACAAGAACCTGAGAAGTCGGAGTGGGTTCGCCTGATTGCTAGGGACATGGGTGATAGGGAAAGCTGGCCCACGAGCAAACATACGTCCAGAGTGGACTACGTTGCAGTTCAAATAGCTCGATCATCTCGCTAGAATGCAAGAGGGACGCAACAGGAGTGTGGGGATAACATTTATTACTGGCTTTATAGAACACCATTAGATTAAATAGTTGTGACATTTAGTTAAAATGGAACAAAATAACCAGCGTCTAGAAGAAGTAGTAGTAAAAGAAGAGGAGGAGGAGGAGGAGGAGAAGGAGGAGGAGAGGAAGGAATGAAGGACGGAAGGAAGAAAGGAATAATAATAATAATAATAATAATAATAATAATAATCAGAAGAAGAAGCAGAAGAAGAAGAAGAAGAAGAAGAAGAAGAAGAAGAAGAAGAAGAAGAAGAAGAAGAAGAAGAAGAAGAAGAAGAAGAAGAAAAAGAAGAAGAAGAAGAAGAAGAAGAAGAAGAAGCAGAAGAAGAAGAAAAAGAACTAAAGTCTTAGTTTCTCTTCTGATAAGATTCATGTATTTTGTGTGTACTCTAGAACAGTGCTTCCCAAACTTTTCACTTATGCAGACCGACATAAAGTTCTCCTTTTGCACCAAGGACCGGTGCCATTTAAAACATCCTTGTAATCTGGAACGTTATATGACCTCAATATACATTTTAATATAAATATAAGATTTAACGTAATTGTGGGCGTTGTCCAAATACTACTCCATAATATTATTGGCTGACGGTGATTTATTTAATGGTGATCCCATGTTCATGACTAAAAATATTATTGTAGAGAGTTACAAATCAAAATTTTTTTTTAAAATGTCACAACTACATTTAGGTCTTCTTGTAAAGGTGTGTATACACGTATACACCGACAGTAATGAACACCAAAATAAAATAAAAATAAAATATATCTTGGTAAACGATAACAAATCAGATTTTAAACAAGATGACTAAATTACAGTATGTTGTAATAAAAATGATTTAATGATCAGCTGCTAACAGTAATTATTTAATGCGAGGGGTGGGCCAGTTTATTATTTACAAATTTATCAAATCGTGGCTCGATTGTAGACAGCGCTACCCGCAAAGGAGAACACATTTCCATACTGTTTCTGTAGTTTGTCTTAATAATGATCACTGACGAAAAACCAGTTTCGCAGAAGTACGTCGACGGAAATAGGAGAACTTTCAATGCGATTTCAGTAAGTTCAGGATATTCTGCTTCGATATGCATTCAAAAAAGAGGCTAGTGATGTCATGGTTTCGAAAACCATCTTCAATCCTTCGTCAGACTTCAGATCCAGCAGTTTATACCCGGACCGGCAAAGAAGTGCTCGCGGACCGGCATCGGTCCGCGGACCACCACTTTGGGAAGCACTGCTCTAGAAAGCCTCAGTAACTTCTAGAAATGCGCTGTTGTCTGAACATTTCCCTCCATTTCTTTGCGCTCGTCTGGAAATTCACTTGAACCCGCTCGCGTTAAACTAGCAGACGTGGTTTTAAGTTGCGTCATTTAAAAACAACGTGTTTCTGCAGAAAATCTTAAAGGGAAAAAATGTGCTACCAGTATTATATTGAAGAGTTGGGTTGATTCTGGTCCAGACAAGAACATGGAGCTGATCCACGACTTTGGTGATTGTGTAAGATGCTGAAACATAACCGCCTACGCTTATCGGCATGTCACATGATGATGACGGGTTGAAGTCAAGAACCGACATCACTAGCAATCGAAACATTCTCATACGTGCTCCGACCTCATCTTCACCAACCAGCGAAGAGTTCCAATACTAATGATACCAGTTCAATATGGTTTATGTGCCCGTCTGGTATTTCCACGGAGTACTGAGTGTCGGCATGATCATCTGGATACTTCCTGCAACACCATTATTTCCAGGCGATGATAGTGTAGTTATTCTCTCACACTAGACACACGATCCAAAGGGCATTGAGCACACTTGTCTACATCCTCTCTTTTCGCTGGCTGTTGAAAGTGACATCGGGTCACTGTGCACGCAACCCAAAGCCCCAGTGATGATTATTATGTAAGTAATATTAATTACATTCACCCATCAAGTACCGACTGGTCTATAAAATATGGTGCCTAGCACCACTATGCCCATTACCCCTAAAAGATTTGAAGAGCGGTGCTATACTTACTTTAACAACAATCATGTTTTGAGAACCTGAGAAAGATACGGTGCATTCAACATCCTTAACCACAGGAATGCATATAAGAAAAGAAATATGTGGGGAAAACGTTTAGACATTGAAATGTCGTTTCCAGGGATAAACTGCCTTCTGTGCACGGAATATGAGGCTTCTGGTGCACAGGGGTGGGTAATCCTACAGTGAAGACGGGGTTTTACTGATTAATTGCCAAGGGATAATTAATTTGAAAA